>CAUYQG010090858.1:0-29439 GCA_963574415.1 Tarsius wallacei | reverse complement strand
GCCCTTGTCTCCCCTTGCCAAGTGCAGTAATTTGCATACTCAGCAAAATTCATAGGTCCCTTAAAGGTAAATATTACATTTTACTCTTGGAACTGGGTGTGACTTACACATTAGTGCTTAAGAAGATCACAGGAGAAGAGTCTGAGGTTGAAGTCCAGGAATCTGACTTTTTAACAGTAATCCTATTTGGACCATACTGACAGACAGTACCTCGAGCATCGTGGTAACCCAAGAAGAACATATTGTAGAGTCAAGATCTGATTTTAAATCTCATTCATTTATTAATTCAAAAAGCATTTTGAGACACCATCCAGGATGCCGAAGAGATAGCAGCAAAGAGTCCATATGGTTATCTTCAAGAGCTTTATTGTTTTTTGCGAGACAGGCAAACAGGCAGTGGTGGTGCAATGGGCATGTGCTAGGGGAGGAAGGATGAACAGAGAGTACTTTGAGGACTCAGGGAGTGGGGCACCTAACATCATCTGGATGATCAGGAAGGCTCTTGAGAAAAGGAGAGCTAGTACAAGAACTGGCAGAGGGTTTCACCTGGAGAGCAAGTGGGCCCAAGTACATTGGGGCATGGCTGCTGGTATGAGTTATTGGTTAGCCAGCCAGGGCTTGCTGTGGCTCAAAAACTAGAGGAAGAGGATTTGGAAACTTTTTTCCTCTTAATGGGGGCATTCTAGATGGTTCACAAAGTTCCAAAACCTTTCCAAATTCTCTTTATCTTAGCTTGATGGAGAGTGGGCTATCATATCACCTTTCCTGCCTTCTTAAGTTTCATTCTGAAGTTTGCAGCATACAATTTTCCCCTGTGTTATTTTAATAAAATTGCAACGATCAAAGGTTAGTCTATCATGATATGTAAAGGGCTCAGCAAACACCAAAGCAATAAAGTCAAGACTGTGTGACAGCACAGAATTTCTTAAGTATTAAAAGTTAATTTAAGGCTTTTATATGAAACCCCCCAAAGGTCCTGATAATAAATTCTCATTCTCTTTTCCACAGCCACTCCTCCTTCCCCATCCAAAACTTTTCTGGACTTCAAAGTTTCCCTGCACCAACCCCCCCCCCCCCCCCGCCGCCCCCTGGCCCCACGATCCCCTAGAGGAGCTCTCTGGCCCATAGCAGGGTTGTAAGGGTGGGAACAGGCTGATTTAGGGCAGATCCTTTCCCAATCACAATGAGGCCGCCTATTAACTTGGGCCACTGTCCTCAGACTAAGACACATTTTAAAAACACTCTGAGCCAATGACTTTAGACATTTTGGTCTCTTGTGAATATAGGATAATAAATTTCTAAATTCAGCAATGACAAATAACCCTTCGTGAGTTATTAATACTTCATAAAACAAATATCTCAGCTTTTGTTTAGTTTCTGGCTTTCATTTGCTCTTTCCCTTCTATAGTATTGTCCTATCTTTCTCCTAATTTTTCTTTTCTCTTCTTACATCTGTCTTTCCTCAGATTCTGTTTGCAGTTCTAAGTTGGTTTTTGATTGTTAAAACGTTTCAAGTGTACAGTTTGTTAATTTGTTTCAATAAGCTCTTTGAATTTCTAAATGGGATTTAAAAAAAAAATGAACCATCTTTGTCATAACTGTGTACCCTTGGTTTCAGGATTTCTTTTACCATCAAATTAAAGAGGATTTTATAATTTGTAATTTTTCCTTAACTAAGGCTACTTTTTGTCTGCTTGCCTTTTCTGTTTCATCCTTGATTCCTCTCATAAGCTTTCTTTATTCCCTTTTCCCGTATGATATCTCATCTATCTAGCAGCTTTCTTTCCCCCTACTTCTTTCTCCTTTTTCTCTTCTATTTCTCTTCCTCCATCTCTGGTGTCGATTGTCTCATTGGTAAGCTTTAATGTTATGGGAAGAAAAAAGGTTCTGATAATTCACTGGAATACTTACCAGATCAGCTGTGACTAGAGACAAGAAGGGTTTCCATGAAGGTTTTAAACATTTCATTTAATGTGACTTTTAAAAAAAGTTCACAATAAAGAGAACAATCTGAAACTCTTAACAGAAATATATAAATATTTTATGCAAATGAACAGTTCCGTTACGCAACTATTATCAGTTTAATACATGTTACATATCTCTGTTATCTTGATTCAAGTTCTGTGTAGATGTGGGCTTAAGAACACATGCTAAATTTTAATGCCAATCTTGAAGCACATGCATCCTACTCGTCGTAGCACTTGCTCTTTTAAGCAGGCATCACTAGCACTTTCTTGCCACTTAACTCTCCGTGTTTTATAGCCTTCCAGGGAGAAAGAATCCTGACTGCTTAAGCATCCCTCAAGGCAGTATGGACAGCAGCTCCAAATATCTAACAGATGTCGTGCTGTATCTCAGGATGAATCCATTATTGATTCGGAACTCTCGCTAGGGTAACTTTTGCCAGGTTTCCTTTCACACTTGCAATGAGGAAATGGATTGAACATCAGTAAGGGGACAAGACAATAACAATAAACAGACATGGGTTTAAAGCAAGGCAGCAATAACAAAAACAATCTATGGTCCCCTGACAGTTGCTCTCCGTCCAGCGCCAGGTTGCAAATCACTTTGTGTTTCCTTCTGCTTGAGCTCACACACATTCAGATACAGGACCTGAAAACATGCCCAATTTGAGTTCTTGTTCAGGAAATATTTGGATAAGAGAGACAGGACCAAAGAAATTCAGAGTCATCTTGGAGGAAGTTATCAAAAGAGATGGGTGTGTTAGGCCTGGAAAGTGAAAAGGACGACTTAATTCTCCGTTCCTGTCTAATCAGAATCACTTGTAGCCTCAAAAGCGGGTCCTGATTGCAGTGGACGCCAAAGGCATATTTTCCATGTTCAAAGCAGAATCCATCATATTCTCCCCCTCCTTCCAAACCTGCAGTCTCTCATCCAATTTACCTAATATATCACTGTCACGTCCATTTTTCTAAAGCTCTTTACTCCCAACTTCCTTAGATATTTTCAGGAAGTTGTTGTGATAAAAAATATATGAATTAGTTTATTCAACCAATGTATCAAGTGCCTGCATTAGGGCAACAGAGAGCAATAAGAAATGGTGTTGTTCAGCTTAGCCGGAAGACAGTAATAAAAACGGGTACAAAGAAATGTGACAAGTGAAGTCATAGAGCTCTCTCATGGTGCTATGGAGAAGAGAAGGTATTAACTCTATAGGAGGGACAAGGCTGGGGCTTATCAGGGAGGGCTTCATGGCGGAAGGGACACTTGAACTGTTTTTCTGGGCAGACAAGGAGGTTGCTCACACAGAGGTATGGAGCTGTGAGAAATTATGGTGTTTAATGCAATAGTGAGGAATTCTGGGTCAAAACATAGGGAACACAGGGGATATGTGTTTAAGGATGTTACTGGGTAGACAGGTAGGTGAAATTCAAAGGACAAAAGACCTTGTATACAATGCTAAGGGTCTGGAGATTATTTTGCAGGAGAGAGGCATCTACTGATGAATTTTAAGCTAGGGGACCATGCACTCACATCTCTACTTAAGACTAATGTCTTGTAGGTTGAGGAGGAGACAGAAAGTATGGTGGGGGCTGTCCTGTTAGGAGTAGGCTCTGACATGGGGCGCTAGAAAAAAAGTGCTGCAGTAAGAGTACAAGGGGGAATTGAAAGTGATTGGGGAGCAATTAGATGTGAGAGGTTTGAATAATGATAAGTAATAACATAGGCCACTCACTTGCTTAAAAAAAATCAGTGGTCTCTCACAACTCACCAAAATTAAGCTGAAAATATTGAGCCTGATATTCAACACCCTTAAGAATTTGGGTCCAATCCATCTTTCTGACTCTATTTCCCAACAATTCTCTACTGGGAGGAAAAGTAGGGGAAGGCTTACAGCATTCTCTGTGTTTTCCTAATTCCTTGTCATTGCTCAAGTGTTGTGCTCTGCAGTGACAACCTTTTCAAACCTTCTAGTCCAAAGCCTCCCATGGGACCACTAATCTATGCTCCTTTGTCATGTTCCCAACAGAATAGAATCTCTCCCTTCATGGAGATTTCAGAGGAACCTGGATTTATTTCTCTCACTTCACTTATTTCTGTAGTGTGTTGTATTTGCTCATTAGTCTTCTCTCTCTTCCACTGAATTTATCATCTAAGATGTAATCTTATGGAGGTCTGGGATTCTCTTCTTCATATTTTTACCCCCTTTCATATCTCACATATAGAATTTTGTATAAAGCATTTGTAAAGTATTTTTGCTTTCAAATTAAAGACTTTTTACTTCAGCTGAACTTTTCTACTTTCATGAGGTAAAGTGGAGAATGAGAACATTGAGGCAGATAAGCCAAATGAGCATATCTACTTTGGCCATGATATCTGGCCATTGCTAGTGAAATTTCATGACAATATTAACTTAGATGAAATTTACTAATTGAGTAAAGAAAAACACATATAAAGTTTTATGCCCCCAAATATCATATCTATCCATAAATCTTGGTTATGTTTGGCACATCTCAAAGAGACCAACAGATTGTAAAGATATTATTGATAAGATTCTATAAGCTTATATCCTGCTATTAATTTTTTATGCCAAATTCCTATTGACTTTAATGAGAATTCTGATTTTTTTTAAAAAAAGACTACAACTCCATAAAAGTTTTAAGTGTTTTTTTTTTTTCAGTTCTATAGTGAGGTTTGTGTGGGTACAAGTGGAGAAAATTGCTTTTGGGCATATTTATAACCATATGTATTTATTCATTCAGGGATATTTGAGTAAAAACTCCCCTCAAAGACCACAAACATGAAACATTACATGCATATTTGCATCATTACTATGTTGTTTCTCAATAAGATCATTAAGACCTTTTTATGGTGTTTGTCTTTGAGTGGCAAGGAGTACATTTACTAAAACACAAAAAAGATCTTTTTCATCTTTATATTCTATGCATAGTTCATCTCCACATAGTTTTTAAGGTTTGAATCATGTTGTTATTTAACTGATAAGAAACCAAAAGACAAAGAGGTGAAGCTAATTGGTTGAGAGCACCCAGTGTAATCTGGGGACTGTAAAAATTTGAGCACAGCCTTCAAAGCTCAGATGAATCTTATTTTCTCTCAATAGGTTTTCTTGGGCATTCTTACCCAGATTTATCCTCCTGACCTTCTGATGCATCCAGGCCATCGTTCTTGTGCCACTCTCTGTGTCATGGGTGTTGGTTTTGCCTGGCCATTTAAACCTCAAGTTCCTTTAGTGATATGAAAACTCATATTATTAGCTCATTGACTATAATAATTTCTAAACCTATCCTTCAGAATAAAATATGTTAAGTACATGGTTTATCCTCTTTAGAAACATCTATTCTAATATTGATTGAGTATACTTCGTATGTGCCAGCTACCAGGGAGAGAGAAAGAAATAACCCAGTACAATACCTTCTCAGAATCTGTAGGTAAGACAGAAAAGTCCCACAATTGTGGTCTGGTGGGAAGAGTGCTTGAATGGAGAAACACAGAGTATCACTGGTTCACAGAGAGAGGGTTGCTAACAAGCTAGCTATTTAAAAGTGATGGAACAGTGGCTCACAGAAGGTAAATCACTTGCCCAGTGTAATGGCCAGTAAATAACAGTTGCAGGAATTAAACCCCAACTGTACAACTCCACAGCCCAGGTTTCTTTTTCTATACAAGTTACTATGCCTCTTGAACACCTCACTGACTTGTCTGTGTACTCCTTCATACCTATAAAATAGTCACCATGCATAAGAACTGTTGTTTGTTGAGTTCATGAAAGGAGGTGACATTGTTTCTTACTGTATTTCATACCAAATATCAAGTTACTGTTAAATGACTTACAAAAGCATTAGCATGTGTTCAAATGGTGGAATTAGGGAGACAGGGAAGGCAGGACAAACTTTTGCTCTACATCTCTTGTGCCATTGATAATTTTTAAAAAAGATAAAAGCAAGGCTACTGTTTAACCCACATGGATGGAAATAGGGCAGAACTGGGGTCTTACAATGAGTGATAAGAAAAAAGCTGTTGCAAAGTTTGTGAGTGGACTTTGAAAGTGTGAGGCTGGCTGCTTATACCTTCTGTCCAATTTAGCTCTTTTTACGGGTATCTGACAGGAAAGATTCAAGGGCAGGATGGATTTGGGATATAAGCGCCCCATTCTTTATGCCCACTGCTCCATCATTAACCTTCCCACTCAGTCCTCAAAATGAAAAGCCCAGCATCTTCCATCTGCTCCACGTTATTTATGATGATGTCTCTAATTATGTCCAATTGAGTTGCTGTCGATGATTAAAGGTAATAGGTAATAATAACTTGGCCTCATCATTACCACCATTATTATTAGCTCATTGATTGCAATAATTTCTAAAATTACCCCTTGGAATAAAATATGTTAAGCACCTGGTTTATCCTTTTAAGGAACATCTGCTCTAAATGTGTGATAGCATAGGACTGAACGTGTCTTGCTCTGAAAGGAAAGCAAACGATGTTGACATTGGGAGTCTTGTCTGTGCTGGTATGGATATATTGTGAGATGATGAGAGAAGGAAATAATGATCATGCTCAAGTTCAGTGCTGGAATTACAGAGCTGTTAAAAAAAGGAAGAAAAACATTCACACACAACCTAGCATATTCTGTGGCTACTACAGTTTCTGCTCTTTCCTTGAAAAAATTCCCTTCTTCAGTGTGGCTCTGATCCTTGCCATGGTGGTGCCTTTCCTGACCTGTATAACCAGGATATTGGGAAGGATGGCCAGCAGGATTGTTGACAGAGCCATATATGAAGATGGAGAAGGCAGTGGTCTATAGGGAAACCTTTGAGAACACCTTCCAACACCATGTTTCTGCTTTTGTTCTGGAAATCCCACCATTGGTCTTTCATTCTTTTTGGTTAAGTGGTCTTCTCAAGGCTACTCCTTGGGAGTGGAAATTCACCATTGGAGACTGCACTGTGTGTATATAATGAATGACTATGTATGCTCTACTCTCTTGCATTCTTGCCTCCTTGACAGGGCTGGCAGCCACTGTGGAGACAGACCCCATGTGTTTTTAATGGTGTAAGATACTAGGGAAACATTAGCTTTGAGAACAGAACTTTTAGGCTTTCTAATATTGTAGCCACTGGCCACATATGGCTATTTATGTTTAAATTAATTAAAATAAAATAAAATTAAAAATTTACTCTGTCAATTGTACCAATCACATTTCTAAAGCTCAACAGCCAATTTTGTTTAGTGACCACCATTTTAGCCTGTGAAAATATACAACATTTTCATCATCACAGAAAGTACTCTTTTAGACAGTACTGGTAGACCAGTAGGAATATTTATTAAGTAAGAATTGAATGTGATGAATTTTTGTTAGGTGGCATGAGCTTATTTGCCATAAGATCCCAAAAAGATTAGAGTGACTGAATCACATATATTCTAGCGCTGAAGGACTTAGACTCTTAAATAAAAGATATAAAAACAGGTTCTATGTATCTATTTGCCAATATAACAAATAAATGAATGTTTAAAAATGAATTACTCTCATACGTGTTGTCTAATTTAGTACTCATTATAATAGAATAATTTTATTTTTTTGAGTTGGAGCCTCACTCTGTCACCCAGGCTGGAGTACAGTGGCATGCTCATGGCCACCGCAGCCTCAACATGCTGGGCTCAGTCAATCCTTCAGCCTCAACCTTCCGAGTAGCTGGAACTACAGGCACACGCCACCATGCCTGGCTTATTTTTTGATTTATTGTAGAGACGAGGTTTCACTAAGTTGCCCAGGTTGGTCTCGGACTCCTGAACTCAGGCAATCCTCTTGCCTCAGCCTCCCAAAGTGCTGGGATTACAGCCACCACATAATAGAATAATTTATTCATATAAATAGACAAACAGGTCCTGTGAAGCTGGACAATTTATCCAAAGCCGTAGAGACTACCTAGCATGCCAAAGTAAGTGGTAGAGTCAGGCTTTTAGAATCATTTAGAAACCTATTTCAATGCCTTTTCAAAAATCTCCTACATACATAAACAGATATATGCATATTTACTCTTTCTGTGTAGCATATTATGACTCAAATGAACTCAATTGTATTGTGAGCAGACCCAACCCAAATCTGGGAAATAAAGATAAAAATTCTTTGTGATTTAACAAATTTTTAGTTATTTTTTCAAATCTCTTGCACCAGGTCAAAAATGCAGAGTGTTTTGTTTTTTTAAAAAAATAGCTGTTGACTAATGGCAACATAACAAAATCTATTGAGATCAACACAAAATAGATTTTCTAATTTCATAAATTTTCTTACATTATGAGATTACAGTGGTGGGAGTTTAACTTTCTTTCTAATTTAAAAACTTTACTTTTTCTCTTTGCTTTGAGATCATCAGTTTCCTGCAGTTGAGTGTGAATGTGGACTCCTCTGTTGAGATCCGGGTGGCTGCCAGACCCTGTGCCATTGTACCTCTGGTTTTTCAGGGACTTTACATATAAACCTTCTGATCGAATTCACAGAAACTAAGGAACATATATGTCATTGGTATATAAGTACTTGTGGATCTTCTATGTGACTCTAGGGGTATGATTTGGCCCTGGCATCCAGTCCCTTTAATACTTTTAGGGTCCCTGAAGAATGTCACATTTCAGGAAAGAGTTCTAGTCACATTGTATCATTAACTTTATGGAGTGTTGTGGAATAACATTTAGTATGATTCTGATAGAATAAAGGTGCAAATCCACATGCATAATTTAAAATAAAAATCCCTTCTCTGGTACCATATAAATATGTGCCAGGTGTGAAAGGAGAACTGAAATGGTCTCAGAGGATGCTATCATGATGGAGGCCAAGCTTTCTTTATCAGCTATTCCCAGCCCCGGGGGCTTGCATGTGATTTGCTCCTTGTATCTGATGTTATGCCTAGAGATTTTTTAGGGATCCCTTTCACTTTCCCTACCCTCTCTTTCTCCGCCATAAGTAAAAATAAAAGTGAATTTCTGGGATTCAACCTGGGATACCTTGACTCCTTTATTTGGGCTGTGATCCAGGAAGAACGAGATAAGATAGTTACAAAAGTTCTTTGTTAGCATCTGGATTATGTCAGTGTAAGGGCATCATTTTCTTATTTGCAAAACATTTTAAGCTTCATCTAAATTGTCAAATGCTAAGAAACTCATCAAACGAACTGTTAGAATTGATAAGCAAATTGAGTAAAGTTGCAGGATACAAAATCAATATACATAAATAGTTGTTTCTATTATTATATACTAACAACAAAATATCTTAAAAGATTAAAAAAACTATCCTACTTACAAAAGCAGCAAAAACAATAGAATTCTTAGGTAAAAATTTAACCAAGGGGCTGAAAGATCTGTACACTGAAAACTGTAAAGCTTTTGTGAAAAAAATTAAAGTAGATACACATAATGGAAATGTATCCCATGATCATGAATTGGAAAAATTAATATTGTTAAAATGTTCACACAATCCCCAAAGATCTTTAGATTCAATACAATCCCTATCAAAATGTCAATAGTATTTTTCACAGTAACAGAAAAAACAATCCACAAATTCATATGGAACCACAAAAAGACCCAGAACAGCCAAATCAGTCTCGAGTAAGAACAAACCTGAAGGCATTACAGTTTTTTATTTCAAATTATATTACAAAGCTATCATAATCCAACCAGTATTGTACTGGTATAAAAACAGACACACTAGAGCAATGGCACAAAATAGAGAGTCTAGAAATAAATCCACATGTATATGGTCAACTGATTTTTGACATGGCACCAAGAATGCACAATGGAGAAAGAATAGTCTCCTTAATAAATGATAGAAGAAAAATTGGATATCTATAGACAAAAAAATTGGACCCTTATATTATGCCATACACAAAAATCATTCAAAATGGATTAAAGAATTAAATATAAAACCCAAAACTATAAATCTCCCAGAAGAAAACATGGGACAAATCTCCCTGAAGCTTGTCCTGCCAATAATGTTTTGGATATGACACCCAAAACACAAGCAACAAAAGCAAGAATAAATAAATATGATCATATTAGATTAACCAGATTCTGCACAGTAAAGGAAACAATCTACAAAATTAAATAGTAGGGGGAAGGGGTGGAGGGACAAAAAAATTGGGTACAATGTGCGCAAAAAGTGATGTTGCATACACTTAAAACCCAGGCCAAAACTATTTGTATCCCCTAAAGTTATTGAAATAAAGAAAAATTAAAAATAAAAAAAATTAGAAAAAGCAACCTGTGGAATGGGACAAAAGATGTGCAAACCACATACCTACAAAGGGATAAATATCTAAAATATACAAGAAACATGCATAACTAAATAGCAAAATAAATAAGTAATTAAATTAAACATTAGGCCAAAAAAAACAGAGTAGATCTTTCTCCAAAGAAAAAATATAAATGGCCAATAGATGTATGAAAAGGAGATCAATATCACTAATCTTTTGGGAAATGCAAATCAAAACCACAATGAGATATCATCTCATACCTGTTAGGATGGTTATTATTATTATTATTATTTTAAAAAGGTTCTAGTGAGGATGTGAAGAAAAAGGAGCTCTGCTGGTGGGGATGTAAGTTTTTTACAGCCATTATAGAAAATAGTATGGAGTTTCTTTGAAAATTAAATCTACCTTATGGTTTTGCAATCTCATTCCTGGATATATATGAAGAAATGCCTACGTTCCCATGTTTATTGCAGTATTATTCACAGTAGACACATAAGTGGTCATTAATGCACAAATGAATAAAATATCTATCTACATATCTATCTATTAATATCTCTCTATCTATAAATCTCTCATGGAACATCATTCAGCTTTAATAAAAGAGATTCTGCCACTTGCAAGAACATGGATGGACCTGGAATTCATTATCTTGAGTGAAATAAGCCAGTCACAGAAGGACAAATACTGCATGGCCTTATTTATACATGGAATTTAAATAGTCAAACTCTCAGAAGCAGAGTAGAATGGTGGTTACTAGGGACTGGTGGGAGAAAGAAATGGGAAAGGTATAGGTTAAAGGGTACAAAGTTTCAGTTATTCAAGATAAATAAGTTCCAGAGATCTATACAGCATAGTGCCTATAGTTAACAACATTGTATTCTATACTTAAAATTTGCTAAATAATAGATCTGTGTTGTGTTACTATCATAAAAATAAATGAATGAATAAAACAACAACAACAACATTAATAATGAAGGATGCGGGAGTGAACTTTGGGTGGTGATGGATATGTTTATAGCCTTGGTAGTGGTGATGGTGTCATGGATGTATACTTGTCCCCTAGCTAAGCAAAATACATGTATTAAATATGGACAGTGTAGGTCAATCATATCTCATAAAGTGGTTTTGAAGAAAAATATTCAGTGGTAAGGAGGAGATTTCTGAGCTATCATTATAAAACGATGGATTTGTAGCTTGGCTGACTTGGAACTGTGGAATGCAAATGTATTTGAAAGCATTTGTTTCAACGTTCCTTTCCTTCTGTTCTTTATTAGGCATCTGTGTTTTTGACCTGTCTCCATTTCTTTTAGCAGAATCTAAAGATAGTTTGCCGCTTACTTGGGCCTATCCTCAAGAAATATGATCGGCAAAGTTATCCTCCAAACTCCTCTTTCTGGTTCTTCTTTCTCCTTTTTGAGGTCTCTACTTTCTTTCTTACCTCCCTGTTTTCTGCTTCTTAAGGCCACCCATATCATAGAGTCAAGAAATACAGTAACTTCACCTCAGAGAAGAGTTAGGGACTCTACCCTAACTCTACCCTAACCAGTCCTTACCCAGGACCATCAGCATTTGCAGGAAGAAAAAAATGAGGAAAAGCCTGTGTTCAAAGGAGTGAATAAAGTCAGGGTTTCATGCACTGTAGACCACGAATCAGAAAAGTGAGGATGAAGCTCTTCACCAATATTGGAAGTCTCCTATAAGTTGGATCCTTATTTTCTATGCCCTTGCCTGGTTGAGCAGGGAGTGAGGAAGTTTCTGTGGGGCCTGATCATTAGTTGGGAAGACCTAGATAAAAAGTCTGGAGCGGAGGAGGCCCACAGCCACAGAGCACTTGGAAGAAGAAGGGAACATGTGGGCCACTGGTGATCTGTGTTTACTCGTCTGTCTGGTGTGTTCTGAGAGGAGGATGCAGGCCAGCCAGGGGTCAGCAAGTCAAAACTCTTTGAAGACAGACCCAGCTTCTGAAATGGATCTGGCGTTCCCTTGCTGGCTCCATGTTCCACAGTAGTCCACATACTTCCTAGCCCATCACCTTTCGTGTATTGTCTAAAAATTTCACTGGTAGAAGCACAAATGTGCAAAACTCTGACATTCTCTGTTTTTCTGGAACTAAGCAATTACTCTCCTCAATTCCATTTTCCCTAAGAGGAACTTTAATCTTATCACATCTGGGCAGGCTTAAACTTAAACCCCAGTGTTCTTTCACTTTTGTCAGACCAGAGTAGCATCTAAGTGTTTTTGAGGAGGTTGGTATGCACATTAGGGCAGGAGCTGTTATAACTGTTCTTATCTTTTGTTTTCATTCATGGAGTTTGCCTCATTCACACAACCACTGACCTCTGTCTTTCCTGGTGATATCCATCAAGGCCTCAGGTTTGTCCCACCTGTATTGTTGCTGCTGATGGTGGCTTCTTGTCAAGCCTCTTCTGATCCAAAATCACCCTCAAAAACATAGAATACATTTGGATGCTTTTTCTCATTCCCTTTCTTCTTAGATATTTCAGTTTCCTCTTGTAATCACTGCACTGAGGGGCAGGGCACAAATGAGAGACTCTACGCTCTTAGCCTGTTGGACAGGAAGTGGAATGCAGTACTCTCTCTTCTAAGACTCTCCCTCCTACCCAAACTCTTACTATAGATTAGCTCAGCTTCTGTAGTGTTGGGCCTAGCTGTACATGAGGAGAAGTGGGGGGCACAGAGTCCCTTCTCTGGGACTCACACGGTGACTGCTAAGTCTTGCTTCCTTTTTTGTCTCAACTCTCTTCTCCCTCCAGCAGACTGAATTTACATAATGGTTTGAGAAATCTTCCTTCTTAACACTGCCATTTATGGTATGAGATTTCTGTTCTTATTCCACCTGAGTTGACTCAGAAAACCTGTTCTCTATTGTAAAAGCTTGGCTGTCTCAGTGAAAGCCTTGGCTCTCAAGATTATGCTCTGCTTTGGGTTTCTAGAGTATATTTTAGAAATAATAAGTCAAGATTTAATTCTTCTGTTCTATGCATTTCTCCTTTCCAAAGCAACAAGCCCAGTCTGAAAAAATAAACAAACAAATAAAAAACTAGGTTTTTAGGTAATTGTTCCATGAAGGAATATAGAATTAGTAATAATAAACTGATTACTACTTTAGATAATTATTCTGATATACTAGAATTGGCACAATTTGCCTTGCCCACTTTGGCAATAATCAGATTCTCATGAGAATCAGGGGAAGGAAGGTAGAGACCATTAGGGATAACAAAGAGACATAAAGGGAAGTACTCAAAAAAGTGGGAAGTGAGTAGACATTGAAACTTCCTGACCAAAAGGAGACCCAAACTTTACTTGAATGATGACCATTTATATACTTAAGTCTCAATTGTACTCCACATCTTTAAAAGAAAAAAAGAAACTTCGTTTATCTTTACCACTGTGAATCTTTGCAGAAGGCATCATAAAAATATGGGAGGCAAAATGTTAAAAATTCCAGCTAGTCTAAGTTCTACCATTGAATAGCCACATAGCTTTTGATAAGAAATCCTTACTGGTTTCCTCATCCATGCAATAGGTATAATAATGGTTGCCTGGATTGTCTACCTCAGAGGTATCTGTCTACATAGATACCTGAAGAGATCTCATTCTTAATAAACTTTGTTCTCAATAGAGAAGAAATAGCTGTGTCTAACAATAATTGCATAAAGCATGATGATTAGAAAAGACCTATGTTCCTTAAATGAAAGATGGTCTTGTTTTCACTTGTAAAGAACATTATTATATTTATATTTAAACTTATTATTATCGTTTATTATATTTTCAAACTTAATGGATCTTTTACTCTTTTTTATTTTATTTTTTAACATATTTTTTATTTTGAAATTGTGGGGTATAGTTAAGGGTTAGGTATACAAATATGCATTGTGCACGTACCCTTGTTGATGAGGTGTGCCCCCCCTCCCCGTCCCCAGACAAATATCGCCCTTTTTTTTTGAGTTGGATTCTCACTCTGTCACCCAGACTGGAGTGCAGTGGCCACTCCCGGCCACCGCAGCCTCGACCTGCTGGGCTCCAGTGATCCTTCCGCCTCAGCCTTCCAAGTGACTGGAACTACAGGTGCGAACTACCACACCTGGCTGATTTTTGATTTATTGTAGAGATGAGGTCTCACCAAGTTGCCCAGGCGGGTCTCGAACCGTGGGCTCAAGCAATCCACTCACCTCAGCCTCCCAAGGTGCGGGATTACAGGCTGAGCCACCGAACCCGGCTAGATATCGACCTTTTACTCTTTATTTCTTCCCCCTTCCCCAGAAAAAACTTAGGCAGTGACTACTGCAACATAGTCATTTCATTGTATTTAACTTTAAATCTGACACAGAACTACGTAGCTGATAGTTAAACTTTCACTACAGACTATATAGTCTGCAGTTAAGCTTGGTAAGTTAGATGTACACCTTACACCTACTGAGGTGTGAAAATTTGTCTTCTCCAAAATGCATACTAAAATTTAATACTCAGTGGGAGAGTATTGACAGGTAGGTCCTTAGGAGACGATTGAGTCATAAGGGTTCTGCCCTCATGAATAGATTAATCCATTCATGGATTCATGGATTAATGAGTTAATAGATTAATGGGTTATCATGGGAGTGGGACTGGTGACTTTATAAGCAGAGTAAGCTCAGCCTCTTTACCATGTGATGCTCTGTGCCACTTCGGGAGTCTCCACCAACAAGAAGGCTCTCACCAGTTGCAGTTACTCACCCTTGGACTTCTCACCCTCCACAGTTGTAATAAATCAATTACTTTTATTTATAAATTGCCCAGTCCTAGCTGTTCAGTTGTAAGCAACAAAAAATTGATTAAGACAACCCCACAGCTAATTATAGAGAGTAAAAGTAAAAAGATAATATGGTCCCTGTTTTTGAGAAATTCCAAGTTTTACTGGGGAGACATTTGTTCAGTCATTGTTTATTCATTCAATAAGTATTTCTTCAAGCTCCTTTCATGTTCCAGGCATTGTTCTAAGTGCTAAGATTACAGCAGAGAATAAAATTTTAAAAATAAGTTTCCATTCCAATAAGACTTGACCAACATACACAAAATAGGAGTAAATAGTTTGAAATAGAATTAATTGCTAAATGATGTGGTTTGGAGGATTGGTACTGTTTGAAGATAAAGAAATAAAGATGAATGTGAGGGTGTTGGTTGCAAAAATTCAACCTTCAAGAAACTGTATTTTGAGCTAGATCTGAAAGTTGGAAGAAATTGTTCAACTGGAATAAAGAAATAAAAGTAAAAGACTCAAGATTAAGCATGATTTATTTGGAAACATGGAAGTGTTTTTGCTTGACTTGAACAACAGGTGTATTTTGGAGAGGATTGATAAGTTCAGTTGGAAACTAACTGTAGAAAACCATGACAACTAGACTGAAAAATGTAGTTCCTTTGGGATTGGTACTAAAAAGCCATGGAACATTCTGGGTGTACTGGTGGTCAGATTTGGAGGATATAAGGGTGTGTGATGGGATGAACATTGTCTTTAGAGAATATAGATTTGGTGCACTGACGTTTTAGACTACAGAGAGGATCACACAGGGGTTTTCATTTTCAAAGGTCTGCACACTTTGAAGAGGGCTGTAAATTCCCTGGACAATTGATTATTTGTAAGATGGTAATAGTCTGGATAAAAAGTTTCCCAGATTACTAACTTAACTAATCTTTTTGTGTTAGTCCCTGTCTAAGTTATACAGATATGTGTAGCTGTGTACATTTACCTTCATGACATTTACACATGGAACAATGAATGTGGATTTAAGGCAATGATTCAAGATTTGTTTATTTGCAGTTATCAAGTCATGTTTCTGTTGAACATTGGGGATTAAAAACAGGAGTTTTGACTTTTTAGAAACAGTCTCACCACACAGAGAAAAGAGGGCTTATAGTGTCAATTTAGGAACGCTTTTCTTGATTCAGTGGCCAAAGGCAAATTGGTAAGTGGCCTTGTTTCCAGAGATGCTTAAGAACTTATCACTGAAAAACTAATCAGCCCTCTATTGAGAAGTCAGACCACAGCAGCCATGTGTTTTATAAGCCTTTGCTTTATTTCAGGGAGGAGGATTTCTCATGCCACTAAACTAGGACTTGGTTAAGGAATAATGTGGTTCAGATTTTCTTGTAATTGTATGGGAATTCCCTAAGTGAAATGTAGGGGTCTGGGAAAGATCAGGTCCGACGGTGCTCAGTAACTTCTGATTGTCCAATTCATCAGAATATTCTGTGGTGTCTCCCTATATATCTCCTCATCAAGTTTTAAGCTGGTAAAGTCCTTGGTACGTAAAACAACGCTTCTCACCATGAGCTGTCAATGAAATCTAAAAGAAATAGAATGTGTGTTTGGTCAATGGAATTGGCAAACAGAGCAGGCTTCTGGGGCATCTGGACATTGTTCCTACTGAAACCTCTTATTTGTTCATTTAGAAATGAACAATCAGAAAAGCTTCTGTGTTTGGGAGATGTTTGCAAAACGAGTTCTTTCAGGTTGGGTTTGGCTACAGTCCCATGTGAAGCAGTTGCAGTTTTTACTCAACAGATTTTGGATAAACCAGGAAAGCTTGGCTCCTCAAATTGTTTGATCTTTGTTGCATTGCCCATTTTTGCAGATTCTGACATCTGGAATGTAAATTCAAACTACACATTTAATATTTCTGTTTAATGTTCATTATTGGGCTCCCCTGAAGATTGTTATTCAGAATTGGCTGCCAAGGACCTGTTATTCTAATTGAGAGTTCTCATCCAGCTCTCTGGTTATTCCTCTCTCCCCGAGTAGACCAAGAAAGGGATGGTGAACTTTTTCAATTTTCACTGAAAATAGTAAATCATCAGAGATATATAAATTGATAATTGTGCTGAGCAGTTTATAAAGGTTCATTGAATGAACCATTCTAGAGTCTTCTAGAACGTTTCTGTGCAGAAAGTTCTTATTTACAGTCCAGGAATTTGGGAGAATCACATTTTAGCTACCAGACACTCCAAATTATGTGCCTTGTTTTATTCAGTTCTGTAAAGCTTAGTCAATGAATACTAGATATGTGGTTCCAGATGCTACTGGGAATGACAAAGAAAAGTAAGGAATAACTTCTACTCCTGAGTAACTGTTTTAGTTAGTTAGGGCCACCATATAAAATACCTCAGACTGAGAGGCTTAAAAAACCTCCCAGTTCTGGAGGTTGGGAGTCCGAGATCAAGGTGCTAGGAGCATTGGTCTCTTTTGAGGACTCTCTCCTCCGCTTGCCGATGGCCACTTCTCACTGTGTCTTCACATGATCTTTCCTCTGTGAGCATGCCTCCCTGGCGTCTCTCTGCTGTGTTCCGGTCTTCTCTTCTACCCTAAGGACTTCATTTCAACTTAATTACCTCTATAACGACCCTATCTCCAAATACAGTCACACTTTGAGGTACTAGGGGATTAAGACATCAACATATGAATTTTGGGAAACACAATTCAGTGTATAATAGTATTTTCTAGTAGTAGAGGGGAAGCTATACATGTAATGACTATTATACAAACATGGAATTAACCAAATGTAGGAGAAAAGTTCCATGGGGATTGAGATAACAGAGCGCTCTTGTTAGTTAGGAAGAAGCTTTATGGATAAGATGGATATTGGAGAACAAATATGAATTAACTATTAAACCAAATTACATAAAATTACAATTTTTTAGATCAAATATAAACATTTTCTTATGGTATAACAAATTTATTTTCATATTCACAATATAGGGCAAGGGCTGGCCATTTTTATTTTATTTTTTTATTTTAAAGATGTGGGGAACAATTCAGGGTTAGGTGTACAAATGTTTATTATGCAGGTTCCCTTGCTATGAGGGGTGCTCCTCTCTCCCCTGGCAATTTCCCTCAACTGCCAATCCCGCTCCCCTACTCTGGCAGTTTCCCACCACTGAGGGCTGTCAATTTTTAAAAAATTATTATTAACAGCCAGATAGTGAATATTTTAGGCTTTATGGGCTATCTGGTCTCTTTCACAACCACTCAACTCTACTGTTGTATTATGAAAATATCTATGAACAATATGTAAACAAATGAATGTGAGTATGGCTGTATTCCAATACAACTTTATTTACAAAATTAGTCAGCAGAATTAACTAGTTAGTAGAAGAGTCAGTGCAAAAACTCAGGTTCCCTGACTTCCAAACTCATGTCCTTTCTTTTATACCATGTTAATTTTATTTCTTAGGAACTAGTAAGTTTCTAAGTAAATATTAGAATTTTTTTTTAAATTAAAAAATGTCCATTTGGGGAAATAAAGACTTCTAAAACTGCCAAAAAAAAAAAAAAAAAAAAAAAAAAAAGACAGCAGGTTGTATTTGGCTCCTGGGCCATAATTTGCTTACTCTTGTGTAGGAGAAACTTTAAATTCCCGAACTTTTCTATTTGCTGAAACGTGTCTTCCCTGATACTTTCACATCCCTGTGCAAGCACAGAGTTCCTCTTCTGTGACATATCCACCCCCTGTCTGTTCCAAAGCAGAACCTTCCAACATGCAGAGACTGGAAAGAGTAGAAAATACCTTGGCTCCAGCTCAATGTTGTCATGTGGTAACAGACCACAAACCTAAGCCACTTCCGCCTTGTTGTTTAACTCTTGGCACATGTGTGTTGTATTTCTATTTTATTGGCTCTTTAGTGGAACTGCAAAAAGATTTGTGGCCTCCTTTCATCCAGCAAGGGAAAACAAGCAACCACTTCTCTTTTCACAACCTAGAACATTCCTTGGTATCCATGTTACAGAAAGGACTCTTTCACAATGTCTGATCTTTCCAGATGACTAAGAATTTCCAGTAAACATAAACAAGCAATTCATTGTGGGTGGAAGATATACTAAATGTACAGAAATCACTTTTTCTGGGTAGAGGAATAACACAACTTTATCTTGAAGACTTGGTGGCATAACTGGTGACTCCTTGCTTACTAGTTCTTTGCAAAAATTTATAGAGTGGTTGCTCCCTGCTTTTCTGGAACCAGAAGAAAACTGGTGACTGAGCAAGGAAAGATTCCTCTTTTCATGGAGTTTTCATTCAAAGGGGAGAAGACAGGAAATAAATAAGTAGAAAAGTATATAAATCATAGACTTTCAAATGGTAATTTTACTTTATAAAGAAAATGAAAGAGGAGAATGAAATGCAGATTGGTAATGGCTATTCAAGAAAGGGAGAAGGGGCTGACCAGGTGACAAGCTACCTTGGAGTATCACAGGCAAAGGCAAGGGCAAAGACATTAAAGTGAGAGTATAGGCTTGGCATGGTCACAGACCAGCAATGCCAAGGGGGATGAACTAGAGGGACAATAGAAGGTTCAAGGTTGAAAATATGCTTAGATGGTGAAGTCCCAGGACACTCTGAGCAGTCAAGAATCTTTGTCCCAGACCAAAATAGCCTTAGACTGCTGCACCTCTTAAATTTCTTGTCTTGTAAAATATTTTTCTGTTCCTTTACTATCAAGTTAGCATATGCCACTCTTTTAAAGTTTTGCTTTAATCTCAGGGATAAGAAACTAGATAATTAATCTATGACAATAGTGTAAGATCAAATTGAGCTCCAAATGAGGGTGTGAAAGACTCGTCCATGAATAAAGTTCATTGGGTGTTTTAAAAGCCTTTTAAAAGCTCAGATTCGTTTTCCCTACTGAAGTCTCAGCTGTGTTCTTGCTAGTTAAGGCTGCTGAATGTCCGGCTTCTGGATGAGAGTGGAGTTGCTATAGGAACACAATCTCCTTCCTTTATAATCATATCCCCCAAATCTCTGTTATCTTTAGAAAGAAATTTAGTAGATTTCTAAAGGAAAATACATGCCACTTTCCAGTAATGGTGTCTTTCCAAGATGCCAAATGAGCAGGAAGGATCGTGGTGGCTGAATGCGGGGTTTAGTGCCCACTTTGCTCTTCCTTTCCTTTTCTTCTTTCCTGCTTGGGTTTATGGGACAATTTGTTATAGGAAACATTCTTTCTCCCTACTTCTACAGTTGTTAGCATCAAGAAGATGAGCAATACAACTATTTCCCTCCCTTTCTTTATGGAAAAGGTAGGAATTGAATAGAGCAGAACTTCAGTGAGGATGATGAGGGAGGGTACTGGGGGCTAAAGTCACACAGCCTCTGGTCAGTGCCCGAATGTCTCAGTTTTGGTTCCTTTCTCTGACGCCCTTTTCTCCTTCCTGTTCTTGCACAATGATGTTATACCACTTGATCTTTTGGCCAAAGTCTGCCAATATTGTTTTTTTCCCCCACAGATCCAGTTTCTAAAGCTCTATTTTCATTGATTTTATTTTTTTTAATAAGTATTGAAGACCAACAGAACCAACACTAATTTTACCACCAGAGGCAGGAGACAGCCACCATGGGTGACCTCTGGGACACATAATAACTACGCTGCATCCTCTCTAAACCCTTCCCTGAAATTCTATCACACCAGCTATAATACTTTGATTTAAATTTTTTTTTACCCTCATTAAAATGTAAATGCCCAGAGGAAGAGTAATGCCTTAAACTCTCTCTAAGCATTTATCCCTTAGGGTGAGTTAGATATTTTACTGACATTAGGTTTTTATAGGAGGAAGAGAGTAGAGTGTGAGAATGGGGGAGAACTCCAAAAGAAAGGCTAGAAACACCAAATCCCAACTTGGCTGACTTTAGGATCATCTAAAGTTCCAGCCTCAGGAAATATCACTGGGCTAATTGTTCTCTATGTTGGTTTATTAATACTGATCTCTTTGGTTTGGATTGGTTTCCATCTCTCTGCCCAAGGTCCCATGTCATAACAAAGTGTCTCTGTCCCTGTTGGGTAAGATTTGCCAGAATTGCTGGGTTTAAGTTTCTGAATCATCTCAAGACTCAGTGTATTTGTTCTGGCTTTTTGAGGGGGCTATTCTTTGATGCACATTATAAGTCATGGCTATCTCAAACCTGACTGACAGTTTTCTCTTACTACTATTCCCTTCTCCATCCAGGTAATCTTTTTCCAAGTCATAGAATCCTCCCCTGTCTTTTTATCCATCTCTCTTTCTTGAGCTTTTTAAAAAAAATCTTGCACCCTGCATTACCCATGTTCAATGGCTATTCCTCTTTACCATTAATCCTGGATGTGGAATCTTGTCAAATCGTGTTTAAAAATCAAAGTACTCTTTATACTGCCCCTAAATCTCCTTCATCTTTCATGACAGGGATATCTTCAGTGAACTCCATCCTATTTGTTAAACATGACCTCCTTTGCCTGGGTCCCTGCAGCCTTCCTTCAATAAAGTAGGCTTTTCCAGGTGCTCTCCTATCACATCCTTTAAGAATGTTTCCAAGAACTCCCTCTACTACACCCTTTCTATTCCTAAACAAACCAGATGTTACACATGCTGGTCTCCTATATCCTCACTTGTCTTAAGACGGATCTTAAAAGAAATATGAAGGATAGATCTGGCTATTTTCAAATCCTTTGAAATTGCTTCCAAATAAATGAATTTCAGTTATTGCTTCTTTACCTTGTCTGCTCTTCCCAAGGATGCAAATTAAAAAAAAAAAAAGTAAAACGAACAACCATGTGTTTTCTACTGCTTTATATGATGAACTTACATCATAGTTTTTTGAAATTTGTGTATAGGTCAGTTATCTTCAAATATAAATTTGGAATTTGAGGGAACCCAATATATAATATACCTCAGAACCAATTTTGAGATGGGTAGACTTATATGAAGAATAAACTTCTCACCTTTAACACTGTGAGTGAATTTTCTATTGTTTTAATCCTGTATTAGATACACTTTTCTGCTCAGTCTTTAGAAGAGTTGGATAATCATGAGCTGTCTCCCTCAGGGAAGTGACCCTTCTCACTCTTGGCAGATAGCCATATCCCAAAGAGAGCAAGATGAGGCAGGGTCTGAGCTAAGCATGCGCATTTTTTTCCCCAAATGCTCCACTCAGGAAAGTTATTCCTTTCTAAACAACAGAATATGTGAGACATGGGGGAGGAGTCAAATAAGTTCTCCTCTGTGGACAGTCCTCTAGATAGTTCAAATAGGTGGGCATAGGATCCCAGTAATATTAGGTTGCATAAGAACTAGGTTGTTTGATTTGCAATGCAGATTTCAAAGACCTAAACGAATTCAAGTTCTGGGATAGGGCCAAGGGTATCCAAATATATACAAGAACCCAAGATGATTCTGATGCACGTAATTAGTGAACTTGCTTTCAGGAACACTACACTAGAGTCTTATAAAATGTTCTTCATAATAAAGATTATATAGTCAAATGTTTTTGTAAATGTTGAATTAAAAATTAAGCACATTTCTTTCTTGATTTATAATATTATAAATATTTGAAAGGAAGGTACATGATATTTCTCAAACTTTTTTCAGAATATTTATTAATGACTCGAGGGTTGCTACTGCACTAACACAGTTTTAAAGGTTCTGAGTTGAGTGCCTAGAACAAGAGAAGTAACCATTGTCATTTTTACTGGTTAGAAGACACCCAAAATTCAGTTTGAGACACTATTACTTTAAGAGAGTTGTTGAAAACCTGGAGCATGTTGAAAGAATTGGATCTTTAGGGGTTTGCTAATCATATCACCTGAACAATGGTTGAAAGAGACTGAAAAAACTCTTAGGCCAAGATGGCAGTTCAAATATGCACACCCAAACTCACTCCCTGTCAAAACCCCACCAACCACAGAAAGAGATTCAGAGAATTAGGACATAAAGAGAGAAGACAAGTCATACATTCTGGAAGTTGGAAAGGGTACAGACCAACAGTAACAGTACTGACCAATAGTACAGGCCAGGAGCAAAACCAAAACAACAGGATCAAAACCAGAATGGAAAGAGCTGGGAATCAACATGTTACCCATCATGGATTCCTTGAAGTATTTGGAATTCTCAGGAAAAAACTGCTCTCATCTTTCTTATAATTGGGCATGGTATTGGGAAAGAAAACAAAAAGGATTGGGTGAAAACTGCTGGCAAAGCAGTCATTTAGGTCTTCTTCCAAATTCTGTGCCTGGGTAACTAAGCCTCCTCCACCTGCAGAAGACCAGGGATTTATCCTCTGAAGAGGGTAATACAGAGAAACCTGGGACTGGCAGTTGGCTGGCACAGATGCTGGTATAGTTGACAATGGAATATCCTACTGGAAACAAGAAGATAGTCAAAGTCAATATGTATTAAGTGCTGAATGCTGAGTTCCCCAATCATTTTTAATCCCATCTCAAACAAGTCTCCCAGAATTTCCCAAGCAGGACATTTAAAGTATATACATTAAGAAATCTAATTGTCCCAAAAGGAAAGACCAAAACCAAGGGTTTTCTACAAAGCAGTCAGATCACCGTACAAGGAACTTCAACAAGTAACAAATGGCTACAGCAATATTTTGGGTCTCACATGCCCTTCCAGAACTTTGCCACTCCCCAGTAGGAGGCTGTATTTATTTCTCTCCCCTTGAAACTGGATGGAGCTTTGGGATTACCTCAGTGAATAAAATGTGTTGCATGATTTTTGAGGCCTGCTCATAAAAGGTGATATGACTTCTGCCTGGTTTTTTCCTGTATCTGGATGCCTGCCCTTAGAATCTTGCCACAATGCTGTGAGGAAGCCCAAACTATAGCCCACATGAAGAGGCCCACTGAGGAGGAACTGAGGTCTTCAGCCTAAAGCTAGCATCAACCACAAGATCTGTGAATGATGGATTTTAGTCTACAGCATGAAATCTTTCAACTGAGGCCTCTGACATCAGAAAGGTCATCCCTGCTCTGCCATGTCCAAATTCCATACCCACAGTATCTATGAACATAACAAATGGTTGTTTTAGACTGTTATGCTTTAGGATAATTTGTTATAAAGTCATTAATAACTGGAATATGCATTAATTGAAAATTTAAACAGTTAATCTTAAAATAATTATTTTGGAGACCATCTTCTAAAAATTTTAAGATCCTTTGAGGAAAACAATTTGTCATCTTGGAAATTAGAAGAATTGTTTTTGTGTCTATATGAGGAGGGGGTGATCAGATTATGATAGAAGGTAAATAGGTACAGTATTTTGTTTGGTCTATAATTCTCTTAAAAGCTTATCTGGAATTTTAAACTATTTTCCCTTTTGATTAAAAAAATGAAGATGAGACACACACTCATTACAAGCAAGGTACATTTCAGGATTTGGTAAAATGAAGAGAAAGTTTAGAATAGATTGAATAGGAATTCAAGAACTACTTATAATACATTCCAGAGCTCAGCAACTTTTTTCCCACAATGCCTGCTGTTTAGGATTATATTCATCATTGCTGCCTTCAGTTACAGGTGGGGACATTATTTTGGAAACCTTTCTTTGTATTGTCTTTGTAACCTAGATCTATTGCTCATGACATTTAGCTATTTAATAACTCTACTCTTCCAGTAAAAGCTCCCCAAGGAGCAGTTCAACCTTCCAGTGTCCACCAACCTAAGCTCTCCATAGGAGCAATGAAAAGCCACAGGTGCGAGAAATCTGAGGATGCCTCATCTGAGGGGTCTTTTTTCAGTCAGGGCTATTTTTTTCTTAAAAAAGATTTTAAACTCTATGGAGTAGTTAATCTTAGAAATTCAGAAATGAGAGATTAACCCTCAAAGATTAAGTGATTATCTAAATATGTTAATTCAATGTGATTGTTAATTTATTACCTTCTATCCTCATGATAAATGACAGTCTACCCTGAAAGCTTCATAGATTATTCTCATCAGATGAGAGCAAAAATTACCTCGTGAATAAGGAAAATATATATCTTTGCTCCAAATGTACAACAGAAGGACAGCACGATGCTCATGCAGTTTATAAAAGGTGTGAAGGAGATTCTGAAGTTCCATGACTTGCTCATCTGGTGTGACATTTTTCATTTGAAATAATATTGTTTCTGCCTGAGTTATTGTAAAAACAGGATTCTAATATTTATATTTAAAAAATCAGCCTTTCTCCTCCCAAAGAGACTTAGGGCTACCAAATCACTTGCAAACCCTATTGATTAAAGAGATACCATTTGTCATTTTTTACAGGCTTTTTCACTGATTCTGGAGAGATAAAGACAAGTTAATTAGACATAGATACTACCTTCAAAAAGTTTATGGTCTCATAGGGAAGTAAGCCATATGTAAGAAGTTAAAAATGTAAGGTAGAAAGTGAGATGGACTGTATGAAAGGTAAAGACACACTGAGAGTAAAGAGGGAGCAAAGTTTTGCAATTGGTGAAAAAGTCATAATGGTAGGATAAAGGGGATGTGGTGTTGGAGAAAGGTGGTTTCATGGTGGAGGTGGGCTGGAAGAGCACAGAGAATTTGTTCAAGTGAACAATAAAGGTTTGGTTTGGCTGAAACATCAAAAGTGGTTGTGCAACTGAGTCAGTGGGATCCTGATAAAAGAGATTTCCAGATCCTACAGAAGACTCATAGATCCAGCTCAATGGAGGGGCGTATAGGGGTGGAATGGGTACCCATGTGTGTGGCAGGCTGTTGTTGGGACTCTACTTACACCTGGGTTGGGGAATCTCTGGGCTGAATGGCAGGGCTTATAATGGGGAGTTATGAGAGATGAAGTTAAGAAGGTTGATTGGTGTCAAATCATAAAGTGCTTTGACTTCCAAAATGTATTGGGCTTTATTTGTTAGTTAATGAAGTTCCGGGAGAGATTCTTGATGAATGAAGTAACAGATTAGAGAGGTGCTTCAAGAACAGTGATCTGCTGGTGTGAATAGAATGAACTGGCTGGCAGAAGATCAGAAGTAGGGAAAATAATTAGATGCCACCTGTAATTTCCCAGGAAAGAGTAATTAAAGCATGAAGTTCAAGAGTGGTAACAGCAGGGCTGGAAAAGCAGGCATAGGTGGGCTTCTGATATAATTCACTATTGTCATTTAATTTAGCTCCTGGGACATCTCTGACTTTGATGTTGCCTCCCCTTGAAGAAATTCTCAGTAAACCCTGAAATACTCCTGTGCACAAACTAAGAGTACAAGTGGCACAATCATGGTTTATTGTAGTCTTGACCTCCTGGGTTGGAGCAATCCTCCTGAATAGTTGGGATTACAGAAATATGCCACAATGCCTGGCTATTTTTTAATTTTTTGTAGAGATAGTCTTGCCATGTTGCCCAGGTTGTTCTTAAACTTCTGTCTTCAAGCAATTCTTCCACTTTAGCCTTTCAAAGTGCTGGCATGAGCCGCTGTGCCTGTTCCACTATCATTATTTTAAGAAAAAAAAATAAGCACGGTTAAGCTACTGAGTCCTCTAGACTTCAATATGCTTAAAATGCCTTAATCCTAGTTGTGACTAATTTTCTGCCATAATGATGGAAGCTGTTGCATTTTAGTATCTGCCCAACATCTTGCATATGAGTAGACATAATCACTTTAAAAATCTTGATTATTGATTTGAGCTCCAATTCTAGTTTCTGAAACTTTTGATTCTGTTCTGATTCTCTTGGGAAGTCAGGGTCTGTATTTCCTATATATTTCTTCTCTAATAATAATTGTTTTTTTCTCTTTCTCTATTCTCTCTCCTTACTCAGTCTGTTCTCATAGCATTAAAGGGTCTTGATTACTCACAGGAACTCACAAAGTATTTCCTTTATTTATTTATAAGAAGCCTGATGACTTCTCCTTGAAATTATCTTGCCTTTGAACACATTGCACATATCTGGAAAATGGCTCAAATGTTTGGTGCATTTCTGGTCTTCCATATGAATTCTTGCATCAGGTGGAAACAGATACTCCTAGCAACTCTGTGCAAAGAAACATGATTAAGTGAAAAGAAAAGAAGGCAAATGCTGTGTCCTTTTATATAGAAATATCAGAGAAAGAAAAAAATTGTCTCAAAAATGTATTAGCTTATAAATTCACTTTAAGTATAATCAAAAAATAAAAGAATAAAATGCAAATGAATTTTGAGAAGAACTTAAAATTAGTTGTGATCTCTATGAGATCTGTTATGGGCTAAATTATTTCTTCCTCAAAATTCTTATGTTGAGGCTCTAAACCTCAGCACTCAGAATGTGACTGTATTTGGAGATAGGGTCTTTAAAGAGGTAATTAAGCTAAAATGAGGCCATTGGGATGAATCCTAATCCAATGTGACAGTGTCCTTATAAAAAGAGGACATCTGAACATACACAGAGACACCAGAGATGCAAACACACAGAGAAAAGGTTACATGAAGACAAGGCAGTTGTCTCTGAGCCAAAGAGAGAGGCTTCAAAAGAAACCAACCCAGCTGACACCTTGATCTTGGACGTCAAGCCTCCAGAACTATGAGAAAGTAAATGTCTATTGTTTAAGTCACTTGGTCTGTGGTACTGCACTTTGTTACGTAAACCTGAACTGTCTAATACAAACCTGGTGCCAAAGGGAAATATGAGGGCCCTAGAAGAGCCAGTGAGAGATCCACTCTGTAAGGTACACACACCCCCAATCTCTCTGGGGGAGGGGTACTTGTGGTGTGAATTGACCTTCCATCCCTCATCACTGGCTGGGTCTCATTACCACGCCTCTCCAGAGAAAACCGAGAGGAGCAGCTATTTTCAGAGTCTATCTCTGTTGTATCAGATGTGTGCATTGTGATACAATGGAAATTGAAAAAAAACAGGAGAAGAGTTTTTCAGAGTCTCTATTTTAGCAAATGTTGTCAAAATTGAGATTAAATGAAGATTGTTAAGAAGGAAGACTCCTGGTCATAGGAATAGTGACCTCTCCTCCTGGACTTGCTTTCTTGGGGGCCTCCCTCTCTCAAACATGCTCCTCCACCCCCCACACTTGACGTTAGACACAGTCGCTTCACTGTGCACTTCACTTGTATCACTCTGCTCTGCTGCTTGTTTCCACACTCACCTTATTTTATGTTCCAGATCATCCCTTTGAGACCCAAGTCCATCTTTCCCTAAGGCACTCTCTTTTTTCTCTCTGCCTGATATCCCACAGCTGTGAGCCAACCAAACAAAATACTGGCAAATAAACTTAACACGCTATCAGAAGCATTCTGTTTTACTCATATATAAAATAATATTGTGTGTTCCAATCAACAGGGTGCTAGATTTGATAAAATATGGTATTATTGGTGCTGGTTAATTAACTGAAGTTATGTTCCTTTTTAGGCTGGGGTTTGGTGAATCTGACCATCAGAGTGGCATGCCTCATTCCCGTTTTCTTTCACTGACTTGGGCCAATCTGAAGCTCTGGCTCAGCCTAGGGTTCAGTGAGTAGGATTTGCCTGTGAAAGCAGCTGTGGTTGGCTCACAGCTGGGCTCGGTGGCTCAGCCTGTAATCCCGTGTTTTGGGAGGCTGAGGTGAATGGATTGCCTGAGCCCGCTGGTTCGAGACCCGCCTGGGCAACTTGGCACGCCCTCATCTCTACAATAAATCAAAAAATTAGCCAGATGTGGTAGCGTGCGCCTGTAGTTCCAGCTACTTGGAAGGCTGAGGTGGAAGGATCGCCGGAGCCCAACAGGTCGAGGCTGCAGTGGCCAGGAGTGGCCATGGGCGATAGAGTGAGACTCCAACTCAAAAAAAAAAAAAAATGTTTTCAGTTACAGAGTAATTCAAAAGTAACAAAAACGTGTATCTTAGAATCAAGGCCCGAGATAAAAAGCATGAAAATGACATGACTCAAGAATGATGATCACATGCTTGTCTTTTCATAGATATACGATTTTCTGTTGCATTTTTAAAGTTTGCAGTATTTTTTTCTATTCTGATGAATAAATAAGTACATTTTCTTAAACCATTATTAAAAACTGTACAACTGCTACCACGTGTCTAGTTTCCCAGGACAAGGCATGAATTCAGGGTGGATACCATCTCAGAGATTTTCATGAATATCTGAACTTGTGATTATTGTATATAAGAGTGTTTGCAGGGGCTCTTGCTTTTCTTCTGAATGATATATCTATTGTTTAAGTTACCAGATGCCCTTGCTATCTAAATTTTCATTATCTGAATACTTTCTATCTAAACAAAATAGATTTGGATTTTTTTTTTTTTTTTTTTGAGTTGGAGTCTCACTGTCGCCCAGACTGGAGTGCAGTGGCCTCTCCCGGCCACCGCAGCCTCGACCTGCTGGGCTCCGGCGATCCTTCCCCCTTAGCCTTCCAAGTAGCTGGAACTACAGGCGTGCGCTACCACGCCCGGCTAATTTTTTGTAGAGATGAGGTCTTGCTTGCCCAGGTAGGTCTCG
>CAUYQG010090856.1:0-17407 GCA_963574415.1 Tarsius wallacei | reverse complement strand
ATATTCTAACTTCTATCTTTATCAAACTACTTATTTAACCCTATAATATCCTAACCTATTTTTTATCTCAAACGGTTGTTTTCCACCAGCTCTCAGCTGGGGTCTGTTGTTTATGAGGAAGTGGTCGACTTGTTTTTCTCGACCTCCTGCTGTTACTTGAAAAACATCCTTACACACCCAAAGGGGCACCTTTTTGCTGCAATCTTACCTTCACTATGCTTAAGTATAATTTTTGCTGCCAAATGCCATCATCCATCTGTGCATCTATTATCTCAATTAAAGAGGGAACATTCTCAAGCCTGTGCATGCAATCCTTTAAAGTTAGGGAAGGTCCATCAAACAGGAGCCATGGGGCTTTGCCTCTACCATGGCCGCATTTGGCTGGAGCCTTTCTCATAGCCAGTGCTTTTCCTGTTTTCAGGTCCCTTTTACCTTACTTTTACTAATGATTGCGGCTCCCGGCACTCCATAGTTAAACTGTATGAGTGTTTATCTCCCACTGCCTCTGCTCTAAGCCAAAGAGAGCATCTGTGGCAAATGCCTAAATTTATGTTGACACTGCAATTTCTTATTCTGGAGGAACATCTGCTAGCAATAAGCCTGTTGTATGTCCATCTGATTGTTTTCTCTGGCCTTGGGTCACTCAAGACTGCAAAGCCTCCTCAACTTTCAAAGTTACGCTGTTAAGGAGACAGTCCTTTAGGCAAAAGTCAGTGTACAGTCAGTGTACAGTCCCACTCTTCTCAGAAAGAACAGCTAGGCCTGGATTCATTTTTGAGGTGAGCTATGCAGAGATCTCATGAAGTCCTGAGCTCTGGCTCTGACTAATGGAGGGCTATTTTTTGTTTGCCCCATTGGTTCCCCAATTCAGGTTCATTAGAAACCAGGCCATCAATCTTGCCATGCACATTCTCATACCACAGTGGAATAAAAATAAATACCAACATCAACAAAATTTTCCCAAAGCCTACAAAGTCATGGACACTAAACAGCATGATGCAGAACAACTACTGGGTCAACACCAAAATCAAGCAGAAATTAAAAGATTCCTTGAAACAAAAGAAAATGAAAAACATCTTACCAAAACCTCTGGGATGACATGAAATCAGTTCTAAGAGGGGAATTTTTATCTCTATGAACATACATCAAGAAGACGGAAAGATCACAAGTGGAGAACCTAACAAATCACCGAAGGGAGCTGAAAAGAGAAGACCACCCAAACCCCAACTTTAGCAGAAAAAGTCAAATCACCAAAATAAGAGCCCAAATATGGGGCATAGAAGACAAAAATATCATAGAAAACATCAACAAAACAAAAAGCTGGTTCTTTGACAGAATTAACAAGAGTGATGGACCCCTAGATGAAATGACCAAGAAAAAGAAAGAAAAAGTCCAAATAAACACTATCAGAAATACAAAAGATCAAATCACAACTGATCCTGAAGAAATACAAAAGATTATCAGAGATTATTATGTACACCTATATGGAAACAAACTTTGTAACCTAAATGAAATGGAGGACTTTATGACATCACACAACCTCCCTAGGTTGAAACAAGAAGACATTGAGACACTAAATAGACCAATAAACCCAGGAAACTGACTCTGCCATAAGAAAACTACCTACAAAAAAATAAATAAATAAAAGCCATGGACCAGATGACTTTCCAGCAGAATTCTACAAAACGTACGAGGAAGTGTTGATACCAATCCTACTTAAAGTATTCTAGAGCTACCAGTGTCCTGGCTCATCCCCCGGACCACGGCAGCACGAGTGGTTGGCTGAAGAGGGTGGTCCCCCACCTTGGAGAAGGTGTTCGGGTCCTGAGAGGGAGGCTCTGCCCTTGGCTGCACTGGGGTTCTATGATATATAAGAACATAATGAATTTCAGCCATCTAAGAAAAAACTAAGAGAGGACACTCAGCAAGATGGCAACGGGACAAGTCGAACTGTGAAGATCTCCACAAAAGGTGGCTCCTGAAGGTGGTTCCATGCAGCCCGGCAGCTGCCGCCTCCATGGGGGGTGGCTGCTATAGCCAATCCCATGCAGCAAACTGCCGTCGCCGCAATACGGCCTCTGCAAGGGATTACTGCTGTGGTTGCTACCAGATTCTGAGCAGTTACTGCCACTACAACTCTCAGCTCCAGCCCCAGGGAACTCCCAGCTCCCTCCTCCACCCCAAGCCACTTGGGGCACACCAAACTGCAGCACCCAGCTATCTTGCTGGTTCCCAGTGCCTGATGGCGGACACACACCATCATCGCCCATCATAGCGGATCAACTGGGACCCCAGATGAGTGGAGAGAGAGGATCAGGGAAAGTCAAGAGGAGTCCATGCCTGGTGAGGAGCTGCCCACCGCAGCCATTTTCTAGGCAGAGATTTGCATTGCACCGCCCATCTCCTTGTAGCCTCCACCTTGTTGCCTAAGGTAATCTCACCAAACCAGGAGACAGAACCCCCTCCCCTATGTTGAATCAGACACAGACAACTCAGTTCTGTGTGGCAGACTGTCAGGCAAGGGAACTGACCCAAGCTATGAGTAACCCTATCTGCATGCAATGAGAGAAGAGGGGAGGGGCTAGAGATCAGAGCTGAAGAGAAAGACCTCAGAGCTAGTCTGGTTTCTTATTTTGATTTGTTTTTTTACTGTTTTGACTATTTGTTTTTGTTCACTTTTGTTTGCTTTTTGATTTAGACTACCTGTTTGTGTTGGGGAAGAATACATCAAAAAGCATGGTTTTATTGGACTGTCTTTGTGTGATTACTGGTATCCTTTAGGGAATTTTGTTTGTTTGTTTGTTTTTTCTCTTTTCTGGCTTTGTATCTCTTTTCATTCGTTAGTTGGTATGTATGTCTGTTTTCCCTCTTATACTTCTCTCTCTCCAACTTCCTCTTAACACCCCCTTCTTCCATTATATTCCTTTTTCTTACCTTCTTTTGTTCCAGGGAGCAAATCTAAACCCCCACTGCGTGGACAGATTGTAAAGCAGTGGGAAGTGAGTTCCAGGTTGCCCATACACCTGTGGGTGAATACTGGGATCTGCAGATAGATTCTGAATCACAGCTTCCCCCTCAACTAAATCTCAAAACTGCAAAAAGTACAGCCCCCAACCCACAGTCCAGCTTAGAAGTGAACAAAGCCAGAAGATCCTCATAAGGAAGAATAGGAGATTGAACAAAAAGAAGTAAAAGCAACCCCACCTTTCCTGAAAAACATTAAAGAAGGGGAGGGAAAGGGGGAGAGAAAAATCTACACAAATGAAGAAGAACCAAAAGAAGAATATAGGTCTCTCAAGACCTCTGAGAGGTCGGACACTGAGAAAACAGACTTCAGAATGCAAACAGTGAAGAGCCCCCAGAATGACTAGTCTCAAATTACAAATCCAGATATCAAGACATTAATATAGAGACTAAAAAGAATGGAGAGACAAGAGGAAAATAGGAAGGAGTTGATAACTGAGATAGCAGTAGTAAAGAATACTGTGAATGAAATAAATAACAAACTGATGAGCATGGAAAGCAGAATTAGCCAAGCAGAAGAAAGGATCTCAAAGCTTGAAGACCAAAATATAGAACAAACTCAAACTGTCAAAAACATAGAAAAGAAGCTTTAAAAGACAGAACAAAACCATCAAGAGATAAGTGATTATTTCAAGAGGTTGAACCTACGAGTAATTGGACTTCCTGAGGCAGAAAGAGAGACAGAGACCACCCTGGAACAAACATTCCATGAAATTATTCAAGAAAACTTTCCTCATCTCATCAGTGATGCAAAAATTCAAACACAAGAGATTCAGAGAACCCCTGCAAGACAACAAATGAGAAGAACAACTCCCAGACACATAATAATTTGCCTAAACAAAGTAGGTATAAAAGAAAAAATCCTAAAGGCAGTAAGAGAAAAAGGTCAGACTACCTACCATGGAAGACCAATTAGAATAGCAGCAGATTTATCTACAGAAACCGTTCAGGCTAGGAGAGCTTGGAGCCCTGTCTTCAAAGTTCTAAAACATAAACAATTTCAACTAAGAATAACCTACCTAGCCAAGCTAAGCTTCATCGGTGAGAGAGAATTAAAATCTTTCTCAGATATCCAATCCCTAAGAACTTACGCTGCCACCAGACCACCTCTACAAGAAATACTTAAGAAAGTATTAAACACAGAAGAAAAGGAAAAAAGAACAACAACATTCTTCACAAGAGTACAGGAAAAAGATTAAAAACACACATGAACCAACCCAAAAGCCAAAAGAAAGACAACATACAGGAACAGCAACAACTCTGTAAGAACCCATGATAGGAATCAACTCCCACATTACAATTAGCCTGAATGTGAATGAACTAAATACACCACTGAAAAGACATAGAATGGCAAACTGGATAAAATATCACCAGGCAACAATATATTGCCTCCAAGAGACTCATCTCACTAGAAAGGACACTCACAGACTCAAAGTAGGAGGATAGGAAACAAATTTTCAGGCAAACAGAACACACAAAAAAGGAGGAGTCGCGATCTTAAACTCAGACAAAATACCCGTTAAGTTATCAAAAATTTAAAAAGATACAGAAGGCCACTACATAATGATAAAACATTCAATACATCAACAAAAATATCCATCCTAAACACATATGCACCCAACATGGGAGCACCAACTTTCATAAAACAGCTTCTAGGTAAACTCAAAAAAGATATTGACTCTAACACTGTCATAGCTGGGGACTTTAATACCCCACTCACAACACTACAAAGATCATCAGGACAAAAAGTCAGCAACGAGACCCAGAACCTCAATGTGACTCTTGAACAAATGGACTTAATTGATACCTACAGAACACTCCACCCATCCACAGAATATACATTCTACTCATCACCGCATGGAACGTACTCTAAGATCGACCACTTCCTTGGCCATAAATCAAGCATAAACAAATTTTAAAAGATTGAAATTTTCCTGTGCACCTTCTCGGACCACAGTGGAATAAAAATAAATATCAACACCAACAAGGTTCCCCCAAAATCCACAAAGACATAGACACTAAACAGCATGATGCTAAACAACTCCTGGGTCAACACGGAAATCAAAACAGATATTAAAAGATACCTGGAAACAAATGAAAATGAAGAAACATCTTACCAAAATCTCTTGGATGCCATGAAAGCTGTAGTAAGAGGGGAATTCATATCTCCACAAACGCACATGAAGAAAATGGAAGGATCACATATTAACAGACTAACAAATCACCTAAGGAAGCTGGAAAAGCAAGACCACCAAAACCCTAACTTTAGCAGAAGAATCATCCAGATCACCAAAATAAAAGGCCAAAACTGGGACATAGAAGACAAAAAGATAATCCAAAAATTCAATGAAACAAAAAGCTGGTTCCTTGAAAGGATAAACAATACAGATTGTCCCCTAGCTAGACTGACCAAGAAAAAAAGAGAAAAAGCCCAGATAAGCACAATCAGAAACACAAAAAATGAAGTTGCATCCCACCCTGAAGAAATACAAAAGATCATTAGAGACTACTATGTACACTTGTATGGAAACAAACTTGAAAACCTTAAGGAAATGGAGGACTTTCTTACATCACACAACCTGCCTAGGTTGAAACAAGAAGAAACTGAGACCCTAAATAAACCAATAATAATCAAGGAAATTGACTATGTCATAAGAAAACTACCTACAAAAAAAGTCCTGGACCAGATGGCTTTCCAGCAGAATTCTACAAGACATATAAGGAGGAACAGATACCAATCCTATTGAAAGTATTCCAGGCAACTGAGAAAGATGGAACTCTCCCCAAGTCATTTTATGAAGCTAGCATCATATTGATACCCAAGCCAGGTAAAGACCCAACAAAGAAAGAGAACTACAGGCCAATATCTTTGATGAACATAGATGCCAAAATTCTCAACAAGATCCTAGCAAACCAGATTCAACAACACATCTCAAAAATCATCTATCATGACCAAGTCGGCTTCATCCCCAGGATGCAAGGCTACTTCAACATTTGTAAGACCATAAATGTAATCAAATACATCAACAAACATCAAAACAAAAACCACATAATTATATCATTAGATGCAGAAAAAGCTTTTGATAAAATCCAGCACCGCTTCTTGATAAAAACTCTCGAACATCTAGGAATACGTGGAACATACCTCAAAATAGTAAAAGCCACCTACGAGAAACCCACAGCCAACATACTCCTAAACACACAAAAATTGGAACCATTTCCCCTGAAAACTGGAACAAGACAAGGATGCCCACTCTCACCCCTCCTTGTCAATATAGTTTTGGAAGTCCTGAATAGAGCAATCAGAAAAGAGAAGACGATCAGGGGTATCCAAATAGGAAAAGAGGAGGTCAAGTTATCTCTCTTTGTAGACGACATGATTGTATACCTTGAAAACCCAAGAGAATCTGTCAAAAACCTCCTTGCACTGATAAAGAACTTTGGAAAAGTCTCAGGGTATAAAATAAATGTGCAAAAGACCATCATATTTCTTTACACCAATAATAAACGAACAGAAACCCAAATAAAAAGCACAATCCCATTCACAATAGCCACAAAAAAAATGAAATACCTTGGCATCTTCCTAACCAGAGATGTGAAAGACCTTTACAATGAAACTACAAAACACTTCTCAAGGAAATCAAAGATGACCAAACAAGTGGAAAAATATCCCATTCTCATGGATTGGAAGAATCAACATTATGAAGATGTCCATCTTACTTAAGGCAATCTACAAATTTAACGCAATATCCATCAAATTACCAGCAATATTCTTCTCAGATCTAGAAAAATAATACAGAAATTCATATGGAAACATAAAAGACCAAGAATACCCAAAACAAGCCTCAGCAAAAAAAAAACAAAAAACAAAAAAACAAAAAAAAAAAAACAACAAAGCAGGAGGTATCACACTACCAGGCTTTAAACTTTACTATAAAACTACAATAATCAAAACAGCCTGGTATTGGTACAAGAACAGGCATATAGAACAATGGAATAGAACTGAGATTCCAGAAGCAAAACCTCAATTTCTCAACCAACTCATCTTTGACAAAGCCTCTACCACCTACCACTAGGGAGAGGAGAACCTATTCCGTAAATGGTGCTGGGAAAACTGACTGACCACAGAAGATCCAAGCAGGACCCCTATCTATCCCCATACACAAAAATTAAATCTATGTGGATCAGAGATCTAAATGTAAAACCTCAAACCATAAGAACCTTAGAAAATGCAGGACACACCCTTATGGAAGTTTGAACTGGCATCCAATTCCTGAGCAAAACCCAAAATACACAGACCATAAGAGGTAAGATAGACAAGTGGGACCTCATTAAACTGACAAGCTTCTGCAAAGCCAAAGAAACCATCAAGAGAGCAGGGAGACAGCCCACAGACTGGGAAAAAATATTTGCCAACTCCATGTCTGACAAAGACCTAACATCAAGGATCTACAAGGAACTCAAATGTGCTGAAAAGAAAAAAACAAAAACCTCATTACAAAGTGGGCAAAAGATATTTATAGACACTTCTCAAAAGAAGGCATATGAGCAACCAACAGATACATTAAAAAATGTTCAGTCTCACTAGTCATCAAGGAGATGCAAATTAAAACTACACTGAGATACCACGTAACTCCAGTCAGAATGGCCATCATCAATAACTCAAAAAATAACAGATTGTAGAGAGGATGTGGCGAAAAGGGAAAACTTCTACACTGTTGGTGGGAGTGCAAACTAGTACAACCTCTGTGGAAATCAGTGTGGCGATTCCTAAAAGTTCTAAAAATCGACCTTCCATATGACCCCACAATCTCCCTACTGGGAATATACCTTGAGGAACTCAAATCACTCTATAAAAAAGATACTTGCACGTGTATATTTATTGTAGCATGTTCACAATAGCAAGATCATGGAACCAACCATGCTGTCCACCAAAAGAGGACTGGATTTTATTTTATTTTATTTTTCATGTTTGTTTGCTTTATTTTTAGTATAATTTTAAACGTAAGAACTGATGCAGAAAACAATGTAATATTATGTTTATCGTCAACAAGGGAACATACTCCATCACAAGAAGATGCTGTAAAAATGTTTGCATAGTTTCAGAAGAATAAAGATTGCAAAATCAGATTTCTGTATCTAGCTTATTTGCTATTCATGTGTAAAAGAAACTGTAAGACAGTCTTAGATGTCAAAACGATGTGCATTAAAAAAATCAAAGCTCTATTCAACTGAAAAGCTTGGAAGGATATATTTCAACATGCTAACAATTTATATTCTTTGGGTGAGGGGAATACAGATAAGTGTCTCTTCTTTGTTATATTTTGAATTGGCATGTTTATTTGTAATTAAGTATGGATTATTTTATTTTCTTTTTTTAAAATCAATATTTTTTATTCTAAAATTGTGGGGTACAGTTAAGGGTTAGATATACAAATATGCATCATTCAGGCACCCTTATTGATAAGGGGTGTCTCCCCATCCCCAGACAGATGTTGGCTACTGTTAATCTCACCTCCCTTCCCCTCCCCCCCATAGTTTCCCACCACTGTCAATCCTTTTATTATAGTATTACGATAGATGTTCAAGGTCCACTATATGAGTGAGAACATGTGATACTCAGATCTTTGTTTTTGTGAGAGATCACTCAGTATTATAGATTCTAGTTCTATTCAGGTTGCTGCGAAATTCATGATTTTGTTCTTTTTTATGGCTGCGTAGTATTCCATCGTGTATATGTACCGCATTTTTTAAATAAGAGGACTGGATTTTTTAAATGTGATACATATACACAATGGAATACTATGCAGCCATAAAAAAAGAACAAAATCATGAATTTCGCAGCAACCTGGATGGTACTAGAGTCTATAATACTGAGTGATCTCTCACAAAAACAAAAAACTGAGTATCATATATTCTCACTCATATAATAGACCTTGATCATCCAACGTATTACCACAAGAAAATGACTGACAGTGGTGGGAAAGTATGGGGGGGAGGGGTAGAGTGATGGGATTAATGGTAGTAAATATCTGTCTGGGGATGGGGAGACACTTCCTATCAACAAGGGTGCCTAAACAAGGCATATTTGTATACCTAACACTTAACTGTACCCCACAATATCATAATAAAAAATATTGAACAATAAAAAAAAGAAAAAGAAAATACAGTTCAATGGAAATAGTACCATGCAGAGATAATCATGTAAATCCAAGGTTTCCATAGATGCAAGTAATTGTGCTGTGCTCTAATCAGCAATTTTGGGGAAGTAAAAATGAAAACATATAACAGACTTGTAACAAAGTCAATAAACAATCCATGGTGGAATATAATACAAGTATTGTTGGATGCACAGGAAATATATTATTTGGATTCTTATTTCTCTTAAAAATGAAGTGACAGGAAAATAGAAAGTTTTTATGTTTGGAAAGTAAGAATGAGTGAAAGAATATGTTAACTTAAACTTCTAGAGCTCCAAACTCAGCTCAATTTGCTTTTTAAAAAGTCATGAATAATAATTAGAATCTTAGAAAATAAAACTAGATGTTCTTATTCTTCAAGCTGACATACTGCTATTATTATCATCTTGTTGTGCAGTTATGACTTAAAGATATTGACACATGGTGAATAGTCCATTCAATAGATACACTGATCTCACTACCTATGTCTTCATATCTATAACGTCTCAAATTTATTATATCACTTGACAAAGCCTGGGCTATAAACAGTGCAGATAGTATTTCTGCTTTTTTGTTTGTTTGCTTATCTACTTATTTTGAAATAATTTTAGAAGTATAGAAAACTTGCAAAAATATTGGTGAGTACCTATATATCCTTCACTAAGTTCCTCTAATGTTAATATGTTGTGTAATCATGAAAAATAATCAAAACCAGGAAACTGACAAAATACTATTAACTAAACTACAAACCTTACTTGAATTTCCACTAATGTGTTTTTCTACTCCAGTATTCAATCCAGGATTCCACATTGCATTTGGTCGTTGTTTCTCCTTAATCTCTTTCAATCTTTTTTTTTTTAATTGAAGCAGGAAAAGTTTAATACAAAGAATTATTAAATATAATGGGGAATGCTGTAATGGGGATTGGCAGTAAATAGTAAAGAGAACTTTAATGACTAGAGGACTAGCAGATGTGGGGAGGAGTCACCATTACTAGATCTGAGATAGAGCATCCAAGGAGGAACCCCTTAGGGCTAAGATCTAGATCTTGTTATAGAGAGTATGGCTGTGGCTCTCAGAGTGGCTGAGATGTTGCTGTGGTGCTACACTGATGGAACTTGTGGGAAATATGTCTTGAACAGTTCAGTCTTCTTTTGTATTTCAAAACTTTGATCTTTCAGAGTGCTGGTCAAATATTTTGTAGAAAGTTCCAATTTAGGTTTGTCTGATGGTTAGACTGAAGTTATTCTTTCTTGGGAGGGTAGAAAGAATTTCACAGAAGTGACGCGCTGTTCTCAGTGCATCATATGGTGGTGAGGAGGTGAGGGATGGGCACACAAGATGTCACTTTGTGTTATTACTGGTAGTGTTAACTTTGATTACTTGGTTAAAGTGGTGTTTGCTAACTATTATTTTATAATGCTACTATTTTTCCCTTTGTAATCTAGTAGATAACTTAGGGAAGACACTTTGAAACTGTGTTAATATCCCATTTCTCCTCAAATTTTTACCCCCTGATTTTAACACATGTTGGTGGATCTTGCCTGCAACAATGATTGTTTGCCTGATGATGATTTTGCATTTCCCTGGTTTTATTTACATTTATTAACTGGAATTCTTCTATAAAGTAGAGCTGTTCCTCCTATCCCCTTATTTACTCATTCAATTATTTGTATCTGTATGGAGTTGTTGATATTTTTACATTAAGACTTTCACAGTTTATTGATACTAGTTATGGGAGAGTACAGGGTAGACTTTTTAGTACTTTAATGCTTCACCATTTATACCATATCGCAGGAGATAAAATAGAAATCCTCCAATGTTCCTTATAATCCTCATCCATCAACTTACCATTCCAGGGTGGAAAATAATGTATAAACACATACTAAAATTCTCCTTTGGTTATTCCTTAGTGATAGTGACAGAATTCAGCAATTTTTTTTAACATTTCTATACTAAAAGATAAAAACAATCTTATTTTTTATTTGAGCCCTTTATATACCCTCTTGACTTTTTTGTTTAGAATTTTATATTTTATAGGTTAATTATTTGAATAAACCATTTAGAATTAGAAACTATCATAGATATCCTTGTTAGAAAGGAATACGAGCCGGGCTCGTTGGCTCAGCCTGTAATCCCGCGCCTTTGGGAGGCTGAGGTGAGTGGATTGCCTGAGCCCGCGGGTTCGAGACCCGCCTGGGCAAGCAAAACCTCATCTCTACAATAAATCAAAAAATTAGCCGGGTGTGGTAGCGCACGCCTATAGTTCCAGCTACTTGGAAGGCTGAGGCGGAAGGGTCGCCAGAGCCCAGCAGGTCGAGGCTGCGGTGACTGGGAGCGGCCACTGCACTCCAGTCTGGGCGACAGAGTGAGACTCCAACTCAAAAAAAAAAAAAAAGGAAAGAAAGAAAGTGGCCTGGATAAAGAAAATGCGGTACATACACATGATGGAGGATTACACAGCCATAAAGAAGAAGAACAAAATCATGGGCTTCACAGCAAATTGAATGGAGTTGGAAATATCATACCAAGTGATCTATCACAGAAACAAAGAACTGAATACCGCATGTTCTCATTCATAAGTGGGACTTGAACATTAGTCACATTAGTACAAGGGAAGGCTCGGCAGTCTCTGGGCACTGCTAGGAAAGGGAGGAGAATGGGGGCATGTGACAGCACAAAGGGTCTTGATTCATTACTGGGAGTGAGGGACAGTTAGAAACCCAAACTTCACCTACATGTGGCCTACTTATGTAGTTAATCTTCACTTGTAACCCATATTCCTATAATAAAACAAAATCACCTTTCTTCAAGCACTTCTGGTATTAGTTCTCCAAGAGAAGCAGTCTCATTTACTTATTTTTGACTGTACAAAGTAGTTGTGAAAAATCTGTTTGTTGTCGAAACTTATGACTTAGTAAAACACCTGGAAGAAAGCAACAGACAACTCCCAGAAAGAAAAATATCTAAGATAATCATAGATGTTTGGTCGATTAGGCTTTTACTTGTTAATCTCTTAGGTCAAGTTCCCTGGAAAACAAATTCTGAAGGAGATTTGAATACAGGAAGTTGATTGAGGAGGGCCCTTGGGATCCACACCTGTGGGAGAGTGAAGGAAGTAAGTGTGGCCCAGAGAGAAGAATTCAATTTCAATGCAGTCATACACACACACACACACACACACACACACACACACACACACACTCACTCACTCTTAACACTGGGGATCTTTGGGATGGCCCTTCCTCAAAGTAACGGGATTGAACCTTTATTTCCCTACCTGAACCAGTCATTCTATGCAGGCTGTCCCTGAGGTGGGGTTGTGATCCTGTGAGACAACTCTCTGGCTGAAAATAATTAATTTCCAGAGAGGGACTCAGCTTAGGACCCTCAGTCTCCAATTTCCCCAGTTACTAAGGGAGTTTGTGACTTGGGTTGAAATGCATCACTGCAGTCACTATGTAGTATAAACTCACATTCCACACACATACCCCTACAACACCTTCCTGCACACACACACACCCATTTTAAAGAAAAGACTTTGAATAAGGTCAAGAAATAATGCTTCTTTTGTTAGATATTTCTCAGAAAAATAAGGCCGTACTAAATGCTGAAGACTGTCCTACCATAAGAAAAGTACACAAATGATTTCAATCAAGGACAGGGTCAGGAATTTAAACACTCTTGCCACAATGAAACCAAAATATACTGTCTACCATAGATAAATGTAGGTTCAAAATATTTAATTGCACAAACACAGACTAGAAGAAACCTGATATGACAACATTTCATGAAGAAAATATCCAGGAGGGTTCGTTGTTCCCAGGGTTAGTATTTGCCAAGAGTATAAAAGAAATTACCAAGAGAGTAAATGTATCCTTAGCCTCCATTAGTAGAAATATAGTGTCACCAGCAGATGTTATGGTTGTTCCATAGCTCCCATAATAGACAACCACGCCTGGAGAGGTATTGAGTTCTGAGCCTCCCATGCTAAAAGACACAATTTAGAAACCAGACTGAGTCCTGAGAATAGCAATCAGAAGTCTGAAAATAATGCCTTATAGAGAAAATCTGAAGGTCGTGGGGTGGGGGTGGTAACTCCAGAAAGCATAGGACTTCATGAAAAAAGAAGGGAGTCGATTGAATATATTGGGTCTAGGCTTCTCAAGAAAGAAGGAATAGAATTTGTGGGTAGAAATTACAGAGAACAAATTTCAATCAAAATAGTGAAAACCTTTCAAACAATTCGAGCTGTTGACAATGGAGCCAGCAGTGAAGGCTCTGTGTGAAAGTGTTGTCAAACCAGCCTTAGCCTAAAGCTGCCTCCTTACATGTAAGTTTTGCCTAAAGCCTTCTCCCATAGTGAACTGTAACTATCTGGGTGTGTAAACAGACTGGGACTAACTCATGTGCCAATCACAGAGGTGCAGCCCATCACAGGAGGCCAGCTGTTAAAACAGTGTTAAAAAAGGCAAATGCCAACTTGTAACCCATCCAGCTGTTTTTGTACCTCGTTTCTGTCTTCTGTATATGACTTTCCAGTCCATAAATGTTATCTAACCATGTAATAGCCCCAGAGTCACTCTTAACCTATCCTTGTTCTGGAGGCTGCCCAATTCAAGAACAATTGTTAAATTTAATTTAAAGTGTTTTTCCTTTTCTTTCTTTTTTTTTTCTTTTTTTTTTGAGTTGGAGTTTTATTCTGTCACCCAGGTTGGAGTGCAGTGGCACAATCACAGCTCACTGCAGCCTTGACCTCCTGGGTTCAGGTAATTCTTCTACTTCAACATCCTGAGTAGCTGGGACTACAGGCACGTCCCACCACACTCCACTAATTTTTTGATTTTTTTGTAGAGACAAAGTGTCAGTATGTTGCCTACGCTGTCTCAAACTCCTGGACTCAAGTAATTCTCTTGCCTTGGCCTCACAAAGTGCTAGGATAACAGGCATGAGCCACAACACCTGGTCAAGTTTTTCTTTTAAGTGTCTAGGTCAAGATTGGGCACCTCCCCAGGAATAGTAGGGGAGTTCTTGGGCAGGTAGAGATTATACTGAGTCTCCCTACACAGGTATTTTCAAATCTTATTTTTCTAAGGCTAGGAGTTAAGAACTAAGACCATCTCAGGCCAGAGAAGAAGTCAATTTCAAAACACAGGCTGCCTTTTCTTTTACCTCTCCCTTCAACATCAATGTTATATATAAAACTCCCTCTCAGCAATAGAACAGGAATGCTGCTTTTAATCTACCTTGCAAAGAAAACAGGCACATGTTCAAATAACATCTGAAAGATGGAATGGCATGAAGCTTATTAACAAACCAACACAACTCAGATATTTCTAGTCTCATATCTAGATATGCCAATCCATACTCTTTCTCAAGAACTCCCCAAGAAAGTGACTCATCTGTGAGAATTTAAGTAAGTAGTCACCTCCCTGAAGCCGGTTCCTGCATCTGAGAATAAATACAGGAGTTGATGCTAAAAAGACCCTCAGTTCCTTTCAGCCTAAACGTTCTCATAGTTTAAAGGAAGGAGGCATTGTTATTAAGAAGACTTTAAAAGTCATAGTTATCCAAGAGAAGCAACCTTATTTATTTATTTTTGGCTATACAAAATAGTTGTGGAAAATCTGCTTGTTGTTGAAATTTATGACTTTGAAAAAAGCAAAAGAGAACTCTCAGTAAGAAAAACATCTAAGATAATCAGAGATATTTGATTGGTTGTTTATTTTACTTGTTTTTATTTTTTCCCTGTGAGTTTACAGAAAAGTTTCAAAAACCAACTGCTCAATGTTGGTTATACATGGACTAGCGGGAAGTAAGCTGATTTTAGGACTGTGCTTAAAAGAATATCCCCCCAAAAATGACATTTTAAAAAACAAACAAAAACAGGATATTGGGTTGGGTTGGCTTGGGGTTTTTGGTAGAAAACATTGTAGAAGACTATTAAAATAGGACTAGAACTGACTAGGTACTGTGTTTTGTTTTCATTTTTTAAGGATGGGATGTCATGTTACATATATTTTTCAGAGAATTTGTGTGATATTTTGAAAATGTGTCATTTTGTATTTGAATCCATCTCCAACAAAGACAAAGTATGCATTATAAGATATGATGTTATTAAAAATGTTGAAAATATAATAAAGGTGCTATTAAATAACTTTTCATCTACATCAAAAAAAGGAAAAAAATGTGTTTTTTGGTTCATTTGTTTGCCATCCAGGCATAGTAACATAGTTTAATAGAGTGAGGAGCTGACTAGAAGGTATACTTTGAATGGTAACAAAAGGCACACCTATCCTTAAACATTCACCTCCAAACTCACACAGAACTGAAATATTTACATTCATCCTTCCTATGGGTTCTAGTACCCTGGGTCAGTGCTAAAATACAGCATGCTCTCTGAAGAAACAACGTCATCTAGGAACACTTATTTTGGATTAATGGATTAATTCAACAAATTAATTAGTCATCTAAAATGTTGTAAATCAGTTGCTAAAACACTAATGTCAAGCCTAGGCAACATACTGAAACCTCGTTTCTTAAAAAAAAATTAGCGGGCCATGGTAGTGCACGCCTGTAGTCCCAGTGACTCAGGATGCTGAGGCTGAAGGATCTACTGAGCCCAGGATGTCGAGGCTGTGATGAGCCATGATTGCACCATTCCACCCCAGCCTGGGTAAGAGTAAGATCCTGAAGATTAGATAGATAGATAGATAGATAGATAGATAGATAGATAGATAGATAAAGTGTAAAAAAATAAAAAGCCAATGTCATCTTACTCTATGTTAATAGAAATGTAACTACATAATTAAGAAAATAAAACCCAGGGAAGGAAAATGTTAATATGATTGGGGGAGGGGCAGGAGTAAAGAAAGGAAAAAAGGGGAGAGACTGAAGGGAGAGGTGTCTATCCAGGCAGGAGACCTAGGGCAGGAGCAGCAAAATGGGCAGAGGGGAGAGGGATATTCAGGCAACAACACCAAGATTCTGGGCCTTGGGAGCTAAGGAGAAGTATGCCTGGCTTAAAGAGCAAAGTTGCATGGCTTCAAGGATGGGGCATTACCCAAATTGAAGTGATGAATAACTAATGGTTGTGAGGTGCTTTGCTATATACAGAGGACTTTCATATTCATGACCATGTATTTAACCCATCCAGGCTCTGAGATGGTTTCTTTCTATTACCCTCATTTTAGAGAAGGAAACCGAGACTGAGATAGTTATTTGCCTTGATTCACACCAGGCCTTCTACCTCCAATCTCACACACCGCAGTGCAGCTTCAAGATGGCTCTTGGTTTATCTTACCAACTTAGTAGATGTTAGAAGGAAAATGGACTAGCTCAAAATAAATGGTAGTGAATTACACCACACTTTACATATTTCAAAGTGATTTCACATACGGCAGTATTGTTTATTCCTCATTTTGTTTTGTTTTGTTTTGTTCTGTTTATTTTTTGAGTCAGGATCTCAAGACTCACCACAGCCTCGACCTCCTGGACTCAGGCAATCCTTCCGCCTCAGTCTCCCAAGTAGCTGGGACTGCAGACGAGCACCACCACACCCAGCTTATTTATTATTTTTTTGTAGAGACGAGGTTTTGCTATGTTGCCTAGGCTGATCTTGAACTCCTGGGCTCAAGCAATCCTCTCACCTCAGGCTCCCAAAGTGCTGGGATTACAGGCTTGAGCCACCATGCCTGGCCTGTTGCCCATCTTAATTGGAGAGATCAGGAACTAGTGTCTCCATTTTTATAGATAAGGAAATTATTACACAGAATAAACTAAAATTCCACAGAAAATCACTAATACAAAATTAAAAGCAAAGTCTACCAAGCATGACTTTTCTTGTGTCGCCATACTGGGTACCTTCCCAGTGCATGATTTTTGCAAAGCTGATCTCAGGACTAGGCCATGATGAATGAGACTTATAGAAAAGAATACTGGAAGGAAAAGGAAAAAGCTCCCAGGACAGGACAGGCATGGTGGTACACTCCTGTTCTCCCAATTACTTGGGAGGCTGAGGTAGGAGGATCACTTGAGTCCAGGAGTTCAAGGCTATGGTGTGCTACAGTCATGCCTGTGAATAGCCACTGCATTCTAGCCTGGGCAACATAGCAAAACCCTGTCTCTATAAAAAATAAAAACGTGTTTTAAAAAACTCCCAGGACACACAGAAATAGAATAGGATCTCATAATCAGTTGCATTA
>CAUYQG010090850.1:0-12731 GCA_963574415.1 Tarsius wallacei | reverse complement strand
CCACTGTTCATGTAGCTCAATGAATGCTGGGGATCTCCACTTCTCACAAATTAGAAAGTTTTAGGCTAAAGGAGGAATGGTAGAAAGAAAAAAAAGACCAGCGTGGGCAACTTGGTGAGACCTCATCTCTACAATAAATCGAAAAAATTAGCCGGGAATGGTGGTGTGTGCCTGCAGTTCCAGTTACTTGGAAGGCTGAGGCAGAAGGACCACCTGAGCCCCCCATGTCAAGGCTGTGGTGGCTGTGAATGTGCCACTGCACTCCAGTCTGGGTGACAGAGTGAGCCTTCTACTAAAAAAAGGGGGGGGAGGGCCGTTGCCTTACTAAACTCTGGTGTGGACATGCACTCTTGGAACTATGGCCGCCACCATATTTCCTGGCTTTGGTCCCCTCTCCTACCTTGGGGAGGTGAATCTCCTCTCTCTCTAATTTAGTTTTTAAAGAAACTATACTTTCTAATCTTAAAAAAAAACTTATGTTTACAATCCCATGTCATAGCATGGGGAACTAGATATAACCTGATGCAGAATAACAAAAATGGATACAGAATTGCTTACTACACAGATTTAAATAATATACATTGCAATCATAGTTTTATGCAAATACACTTATGTACAGACAAACAAGTGAGAAATACATTATACTATTAACAATGGTTGTTTGGTCGTGGAAGAACTCTGGGTGATTTTTTTTTCTTCATCTGTTATCTAATTGTTCCAAGTTTTCTTCAATGAGGAAATTCACATCATGAGGGCATACAATTTAAAATTGTATCGCAATTGAGAGTAATTTAGGCAAAATTTGTCCAGGAGTAAGGAGTATGGACTAGAAAAATTTTCACAGTTCATGTTGCTGTAACAAGGGTTGGTTCTAGAACTTGGCATTAAGTGAGTAGGCAGCTTTGGAAGAAAACATAAGGGGATAAGTGAGAATTGCACACAGACCTGATTGTCACTCTCCACCACCCTGCATCCTCTTTAAATGTGAGAGTACTCAAACAGTTTAACCATTCAGTGGATGATACAATTATAACTGTGACATAGGTGTCCTGTTAGCAGTGGCATGCGAGCCTGGGAAGCCAGGCTTCTTTTGAGGTCAGAGGTAAACATGCTGAGAGACAGTAGTTTCATAAAAGTTGTTGACGAAGCACATCTCTGGCTCCTACTGCAGAATCCAAGTCTTCCTCGTACTTTTCTGTCTTATCTGTTTCTGCCCATTTGGTTGAAGCCAGAGGGAAGGGAAGAGGAAGAACACAAGATATCACCTCCACACTGCAACTGATCCAATTCTTTCAATAATGCCTCCTGACAGTGCACAAAAATCCTCCCAAGTAGCTAGGCTACTGAGGCAAAATTAATATAAGTATTAAGTTTATTTGGGTCAATTCAAGTTGCCCTGAATACACGCTCCAATTAGCAGCAGTTACAAGCGGGTTTTTAAAGGAAAAAGGAAGGGGTAGTTCTTACATTGATAACATTTTAGGTAGTTTATCAGCTAGTCTGGAAACTACAGGGAAGAAAAGAAAGAACAAAATGCCTTTAAACAAACATTTACCCCTGGGCATGGGGGTGTGCATGACCGAAGTCCCATACTGAAGTCTCTCTGGGTCTGATAAATTTTACATAACTCACAAAGCTCTGACTGCTCTGAGTTACTTTTCTTTCTCAGGTTATAGGAATTCTTCCTCACACACAACCCAGCAATTCTCTGACAGATTCTCCAGTGGACACCAGCGGGGTGTCCTCTAATTCAATAGTGTCAGATTCCATAGGTTGAGGGCTAGGTCCTACAAGAGTGCCCTCTACTTCAGATGCCAATGGCAAGCCCCAGGCTGTGACTTGTGCTTCTGACCAACTGGCTGTCAGTGTGGGTTCCCATGACCCTCTCTTTGGGCTCAATTAATTTGCTAGAGCGGCTCACAAAACTTGGGGAAACACTTTACTTACATGTACCCATTTATTTGATAAAGGATACAGATGGACAGCCAGATGGAAGACATGCTTAGGGCAAGTATTCTTTAGCCCATCTAATTTTCAGAAAGACATATGTTAAGAGCTCAATGTGACTGTTGGATCTGTCCATTTATTTTAGTAATTCTTGCCACGTGTGGCAGTGGGCTTGGTATGACTGGAGTTGCAGGGGTGAAAGTATTCACCAAGAAAGTTAGGAATTAAGAAAGGTAGATTTATTAAAGGGAAGATACATTGTGAAGGGCACAATGGGCAGAGTAGCAACAGAGAGTGTATGTTGTCTGCCATCTGCAAAGAGGCAGGGTGTAGGTAGAAGTATTTACAAGACTATATTGGAGTCCAGTGTGGGCTAGGGAATTGACTTTGGAAGAGGTCTGCAAAAGGAAATTTCCAGAGGTTTATGAAGTGGCTGATTGATTGTGGTGTTTTGTTTCTTTAAGATTAACAGCAATAGCTATCTGCTTTTTTACTGTGAAACTAACAGCAAAAAATTAATTACTTTAAAATTTTATTTATTTATTTATTTATTTGAGTTGGAGTCTCACTCTGTCCCCAGGCTGGAGGGGAGTGGCACACTCACGGCCACCCCAGCATTGACCTACTGGGCTCTCGTGATTCTTCGCCTCTGCCTTCCAAGTAGCCAGAACTACATACAGTCAAGCGCTACCACGGCTGGCTAATTTTTTTGATTTATTGTAGAGACGAAGTCTCGCCAAGTTGTAGCCCGGGCTGGTCTCGAACCCGTGGGCTCAGGCAATCCACTTGCCTCGGCCTCCCAAAGTGCTGGGATTACAGGCTGAATCACCGAGCCCAGCTTACTTTTTATTTACTACAAATGTTTTAGAACTGACTAATCAGCTTTTACAGTTTCTGCTGTTATCAATAAGTCTCTTTGTAGATCTTATCTTGAGGTCCCTTTCCTTAAAATAATTTTTTTTTAGTTGGAGTCTTACTCTGTCGCCTAGGCTGGAGTGCAGTGGCACACTCACAGTCACCCCAGCATCGACCTCCTGGGCTTCAGCAATCCTTCCGCCTCAGCCTTCCAAGTAGCTGGAACTACAGGCGCGCACTACCACACCCGACTAATTTTTGATTTATTGTAGAGATGAGGTCTCGCCAAGTTGCCCAGGCTGGTCTCGAACCTGGGCTCAGGCAATCCACTTGCCTGGGCCTCCCAAAGGGCTGGGAGTACAGGCTGAGCCACTACACCCGGCCTCCTTAAAATAATTTACCCAGCTGGGCTCGGTGGCTCAGCCTGTAATCCCGCGCCTTGGGAGGCTGAGGTGAGTGGATTGCCTGAGCCCGCGGGTTCGAGACCTGCCTGGGCAACTTGGCGACACCTCATCTCTACAATAAATCAAAAATTAGCCAGACGTGGTAGCACACGCCTGTAGTTCCAGCTGAGGCGGAAGGATCACCGGAGCCCAGCAGGTCGAGGCTGCGGTGGCCGGGAGCGGCCACTGCACTCTAGTCTGGGCGACGGAGTGAGATTCCAACTCAAAAAATAATAATAATAAATAATAATAATAATAATAATTTACCCAATTGATGTTGGCCTGGGCCTTACATTCCTCCACAATTCTGACCATCTTTTTATTATGCATTTGAGTTTATGTGAATGGGTGTGTTAAATAAAAATCATAGGAGGTCACTGTTTTGGACTAAATTTCTTTTGAGTTGGAGTCTCACTCTGTTGTCCAGGCTGGAGTGCAGTGGCATGCTCATGGCTACTGTAGCCTCGACCTGCTGGGTTCAGGCAATCCTTCTGCCTCAGGCTTCCAAGTAGCTGGGGCTACAGGTTTGCACCACCATGCCAGGCTAATTTTTTTATTTATTGTAGAGACGAGGTCTTGTTGCTCAGGCTGGTCTTGAACTCCTAAACTCTTTTTGACTCGGTCTCCCAATTGGCTGGGATTACATACATGAGCCACCGCACCCGGTCTTGGACTAAGTTTCTATACTAGGCCCCAACAGATCAAATTAAAAATCAAAATGAAGTTACCCAGGTTAAAGTTCCATGTCACCAAACCCAAAATAAGCTTTCTAACTTTCCAAGAAATCAGGAATAAGAGATGATAACCAATTTCCCAAGCAAGCCAGTTCAAATCTTCTGTTGACATGATAATGAAATTCCCTCTTCTTTAATACTTACACAAAAAAGTAGCTTGAGGTAGCTTCGTATTCACTAATCATTTAATTTTTCTGTTGTTCCAAAGTCAACCACTTCTGCTCAGCTCATCGGGACACTTATTCTAGTTTATGTAATGAAGAGTTGCCCAACTAGAATTGCAATAAAATCAACTGAGATCTTTAAACTAAATTTGTGCTTCAAAGGACACTATCAAGAAAGAGAAAAGACAACCCATGGAATGGGAGAAAATATTTAAAAATCACATATCTGGTAAGGGACTTGTCTCTAGACTATATAAAAAACGCTTAAAAAATCAATAATAAAAAGACAACATAATTAAAAGATGGGCAAATGATCTGAATAGACATTTCTTCAAAGAAGATGTACAAACGGCCAATAAGTACATGCAAAGAAACTTGGCATTATTAGTCATCAAGGAAAAGCAAATTGAAACCGCTATGAGATACAACTTCATACCTACTAGGTTAGGTATGAAGTCAGATAACAACAAGTGTCAACAAGGACGTGAAGAAATATGATCCCTCATATACTGCTGGTGGGGATGTAAGATGGTACAGCTGCTTTGGAAAATATGCTGACAGTTCCTTAAACAATTAACAGAGTTAGCATATGATGCTGCAATTCTACTTGTAGGTATAAAATTAACATATATGTTCATACAAAAACTTGTATATTGGCTGGGCTTGGTGGCTCAGCCTGTAATCCCAGCACTTTGGGAGGCTGAGGAGAGTGAATTGCCTGAGTCCACGGGTTTGAGACCAGCCTAGGCCACTTGGTGAGACCTTGTCTCTATAATAAATCAAAAATTAGCTGGGCGTGGTAGTGCACACCTGTAGTTCCGGCTACTTGGAAGGATTGCCGAAGCACAACAGGTCGATGCTGGGGTGATGGTGAGCGTGCCACTGCACTCCAGCCTGGGTGACAGAGAGACTCTGACTCAGAAAAAAAAGTATTATCTAAAATCACCTTTCTGGTTTATACACTGATTGTCTATCCTCCTTCTAATGCAAGTACCATGAGAGCAAGGACCTCGTCTGTCTTGTTCGTGTTGTTTCCCTAATGCTTAGCAAAGCTGCTGGCACATGACAGATACTCAAAAATTATTTGTTGAGTCTTTGATTAGCAGAATATCTTTGGTACAAGACAATAATATTTATTTAGCACCTTCAATAGGGTCTCACTGCTAGGTACTAAGAACACAAAAACGAAACCTGCACTCCAGAAACGTGAGCAACAACAGACCGATACATAACAATAGCATAATGTGGTAAGAATTACACCAGCATTCTTGTTTTTATTACATAGTACCTTTTCTCCTTACAAGCTCCTAAAGTCATGCACTCATTTCTCAGCTTTCTTCTACCTGGACACATGCCATACTTTCTAAGTTCAGACTAAGGTATGAGTGCATAAACTATGTGGTATTTAATATGGCAGAATGGATAAGGCACTAATGTTAGGGAAACCGAGTCTTACTTTATGTCAAAGTACATATCATAGGGATTGCTACTCTAGGGACTCTGACTTAAACTCAAATTCAACACTATAACCCACCCTCCTCAAGATACACTAAATGAATTGACAGAGCACTCATAGTAATGCCTAGGACACAGTAATAGTAATGAGGATTCCTCCAAGCTCTCAATCTGTAGAGGGAGGTAGATAAGTGAACAAAAAAACACAACTTAATGCAGAAGGTATTTGATAGAGCTCTACCCAGAGTATTATGTTCTACAAACTACCAAAAGCAAACAAGAGGCCTCTGTATTAGAAATATCCTTATCCACACTTGACACTTGAATGATGGGCCTGTTCTTTTTAACATGGACATTGCTGCATAACCCATATCTTAAGGAAGGATGCAGGGATGTATAGCCTTGAAAGAATTACATGCCTAGTAAATGTCAACCAAGTACTACAAAAGAAGCCAATTTTTTTTCATTGTCTGTATACTAAATCTACCTTTAATCTTTGGAAAAATAGAGAAATAGTACTGATAAACTTTCGAGTTTATTTGCTAAATTGCTTACTTAACTAAACAATCAAACTACCAAGTGGCCATGACCTATCGATTCCTAGCCTTGGGTCTTTTGACATATTATGCCCATCAAGCCCTCCCTTGAGAGTAACAGGGTTACCGCTTCTAGGAAGACAGCAAGTTGTGAGAAATGATGGCAATTGGAGTCAGATGACCTCTGTTTGGTCCTGCTCTGTCACTTATTGGTTGTGTGATTATGAGTAATTTAACCATTTTGAACCTTCACACCCATAGAGATATCATCTGCCCAATCCACCTCAGAGATCTGAACTACCAAATAAGATGGTAGATGTCATATTGTTTTACAAGCTACTAAGCAATTTATAAAGAATAATTATCATTATTCACAGCTGTATGTTAGGGCTTAGCAATGCCTGGCATGAATGTACTCAATAAATGTTTGTGAAATAAGTATCGCAAATGCTCCTGGAATACAGATCAATGAGAGCTCTAGTCAGCTACAACCGGGAAGCCTCAAGTGACATTTATTTCAAATGATGTGGAAAAAGACTTCTGTTTATATCAACACCACTTGTTTAGTGGGTCTGAATTTATATTTATTTATTTGAGACAGGGTATTGCTCTGTCACCAAGGCTGGAGTACACTGGTGTGACCATGGCTCACACAACCTTAAACTCCTGGCCCCTAGCAATCCTCCCACCTCAGCCCCTGGAGTTGCTGGGATTACAAGACTCTAGCCACCATACCTGGCTTTGAATTGATTTTTAAATTCATGGGTTGTCAAAACACCTTTTATCCATTCTCCCTCCTGTTCTGACTTTTAATCATTTTTTTGCCTACTGGCACTTCCACCAGATGGTGAACAGAAAAGTGGGAGGTAATAGACTCTATCTGGATCGGTTAATTTTGCAAGTTTTTATTAGTGTTGATAAAGGTCATAAAGAGGTTGATGCCAGTGGCTAAAAACTGTGACTTTTGTTTCTGACTTCAAAATCTATTACATTGAGAGGTACTGGACTCATCTTCTGGCCAAAAAAGATGATGAATTACAGATGACAATTTAAAAGTTTAGGCATATGCTTGGGGAAAGAAAAAAGTAAAAGGATACAGTTTCAGCAAAATACTGTCAACTCAACTCTTTGCTTTTAGAGATAAAAAGGTAAGGTAGTGCTCCACCATGTTCAAGCCACAGTTGCTATTCAAATTGTTGATGGAGTCCAAAAATGCTTCTTTTCCTGCTTTAATTGGGAACAAATTTCACTAGGCATTTCTGACAGCAGTGATTTACATTGAATACAGGAGACTGACTGCAATGCCCTCTAGTGGTTTAAAGGTTTCTTCCTAGCTATAGCTGCAAAATTTAAAAATGCAGCCATTTTCTGTCAAATGGGAGCTAATTTACAAATTAAAACATCGGCCAGGCACAGTGGCTCACGCCTGTAATCCCAGCACTTTGGGAGACAGAGACAAGAGGGTTGCCTGAGCCCATGGGTTTGAGACCAGCCTGGGCAACATGGTGAGACCTCGTCTCTACAGTAAATCAAAAAATTAGCCAGGCGTGGTTCCAGCTACTTGGAAGGCTGAAGCAGAAGGATCACCTGAGCCCAGCAGGTTGAGGCTACAGTGGCTGTGCGTATGCCACTGCACTCCAGCCTGTGTGACAGAGTGAGACTGACTCAAAAAAAAAAATTAAAATGTCAACAAAGATAAACTGTAAGTCTTCTTTGATTTCTGTAGCCATCATAATAATAAGGCATTTCTGCAGAGGCACTTTGCCCAATATAACCCCATAGTTCGTGATGATTAATAAAATGATTCATAGAAAGTCCCTGCCTTCCAGAACTTGCCACCTAATAAAGGTACATAATAATAGGAGGCCATGCAGACATGGAACTAGTGTCCAAAGGAGAGAACTGCAAAGAGTACATGGGCTTTGAAACCTCTATAGGAAGATTAAATAAATAAAATTATATACATAAAGCATCTAGTACAGTGATTGGTACATAGGAGGTGCTCAAGAAATGGTAGCTATTATTATTATATTTTAGTATGTGATGTTCCACGATCTCAGCTACCTGTTGAAAGAAAACAAACTTTCAGGTATAAATGCCCATGATGCTTACTTTTGGTATGTCTCACTTAACCGTGTTTTGCAGGATTGTTGTGAGAATTAAATGAAAAGGCAAGTAAAGCACTCAGCCCAGTCCTTGGTCTATAATACCCTTCTTCTCTATCATACTCAGAATGTACTAATGTATTTTGCCAAAGTAGAGGTAAAAAGAGAAGGACAATGTTCACATAGTCCAATGTGACAATGAACATAAAGGACTAGATAGGATAAAGTTTTAATTTAATAATATAATAATATCACAGTAGGCAAACCCTTTGTAACTGAATTCCTGGAATTTTTTCTTAAAGAAATAATCAGAAGACAGTATAAAGATACATATATCAATAATTTTATCACCACATTGTTTATCATATCAAAAAACTGGAAACCTAGAAGTCCATCAACGAGAGTCTAACTAAAAATGATACATTCATACAGTGCAATTCTATGCTGCAACTAAAATTAGCACATAGGTATTTACTGACATTAAATTATATTTGAGACGAACAAATCTTACAGAATAGGCATAGTTTGATCCTATTTAAAAAACCCTCATCTATAAATATATCTGCACATGTATACATTTAAATAAGTCAAAATAGATATGCTGAAATATTAACAGTGATTTCTAGGTAACAGGAATATATATATATATATATATATATATATATATCCTCATTTTCTTCATTCTTCTTTTCTATATTTTCTGAGAATTGTACAATGACCGTGTATTACTTTTGTAAAAAAAAAAAAAAAAAAGGCCTAAAGCTAGAATGAAAATTTTAACCAAAATAGAAAATACAGATACCTCCAAGTAGCACAAGACACTAAAAAATTACTGGGTACAACATCAGGATATCTGAATTTCTTTTTAGACTCCCAATCCTTTGTTATGTGATCTGAGCCAGACCTGTGTCTCAATTTCCCATCTATACAATATAAAAGAACTAAAATAAATCTCACACTAGAGAGTATAAAATGAGAATGAATGCATTACAAAAACAAAACTTATAAACTAGCTGCAAATTAAAAAAAGATTTTCTGTTTTTAAATTCTCCTTCACCTTAAGTCTTTACTACTATTATAATTTTTTACGTACTAACAAATACAAAATAAAGCACTCAGATAAAAACTCAGCTAGTTTATAATCTGTCATGGGGTTAAAGGGAAAAAAAAAACTAATTTCAACAAAGGGTACCAGGAAAACTAGATATTCACATGCAGTGAAGTTGGACTATAACCTAACACCATATATAAAAATTAACTTAAGCCGGGCTCGGTGGCTCAGCCTGTAATGCCGCGCCTTGGGAGGCTGAGGTGAGTGAATTGTCTGAGCCCGCGGGTTCGAGACCCACCTGGGCAACTTGGTGAGACCTCATCTCTACAATAAATCAAAAAGTTAGCCGGGTGTGGTAGCGCATGCCTGTAGTTCCAGCTACTTGGAAGGCTGAGGCGGAAGGATCGCCGGAGCCCGGCAGGTCGAGGCTGCGGTGGCCAGGAGCAGCCAATGCACTCCAGTCTGGGTGACAGAGTGAGACTCCAGCTCAAAAAAAAAAAAAAAAAAAAATATTGTTCTGCTTCCTCCCGCATTTCAGAATCTGCTGCTACCACCATGCTGTGAAGACCCGATCTTGCTCTTGAGGAAGTTCCATCATGTGTCCCGCAAGCCTCAGTTTCTCCCTGTCAATTATTCCTCCCCCCCTGACAGCGACAGTGATGTGTGTGCTTGTATGTGTGTGAGACAAGGAAGCCACACTAAACTCTATTTTGAATGCACTCTCACCTGTTGGCAAAGCAGCCGCTCACAGGTGCTCCGTTTGTTCGCCTCAACGTGACTGCTAATTGGGTCAATGATATGAGTGGTTGTCTATCACAAACTAAATCCCACTCAAAAACGTAAATAAAAACATCAAATTCACAGCCAACTGAAAGCAGGAAAATAGAAGACCTGTTGTTGCTGGAGAAAAGGCTAAATGTTTGGTGAGAAATTTAATTTGTTTTAGCGCTTTGAATCCTGGGAGACTATTAGGTCATTTGCCAGGTCCTGGAATTACAGCAGGGATCAAGAGAGACACTGCCTCGCCCATGTGTTCCAGACTCCAGGGGGAATAAAGATGCAAAACAGAATCCACCTGGAGTGCTGCTGCTCCCAGAAGCGAGTACAAAACCGGAGTGCCACCCCCTGCAAACCTGTCACGAAGAACGGCTTAAGTTGTGGTCTTGAAACAAACAAAAAAAACGCCTTCCTACGATTGAGTGGGAAACGGACAAAATTATGGGCAGATTGGGATGGAAAGGTAAGGGTTAGTCACTCAGTGTGAAGAAAAGGATCACAACACAAAAAGAAAACACGAACAGCTTGGAGACAAGACATAGTATGCATTTCTTTCTCCTCTCAGGAAACCTCTGTAGCAAAGAACCACAACGTATAACTACTTGTTACTTGTTAAGTATTGAAGGCCTGGCTACTTGATGCATATTCTGTGAATAATAAAAAACGAATAAACCAAAAGAGGGAAATTGAGGGTGTTTATTCATTCATTTCCAGCAAGATCCTTGAAGTGGGCAAGTACCGATTCAGAGAAAAACCAGCACAGAGAGTCAGAAGCCCCAAAACGGTAAGTAGGAGTCGGCTAGCTGCAAGTGTTGGCAAAACCGCTGACTCGTTTGACCAGTTCAGTGAACAGGGTGAATGCAGTGTGAACTGTTCATGAAGCAGGTTTTTCTTACCGCACTTCTCAACACTTATCTGATCTTCCTTCTCTGCCCTGGAGAATATATTTGGAAGATGCCATCGCTTTCTTTGTCAGATTCCGGTGTGAGAAGAGTCAAATTTGCAGATATCAAGTAGTTAAGTAAAAACTGGTATCAAGATTCAGGTTTAATTCAGATTATCTTGTAACCAGTAGGCAATTTGGTCCTGACCCATATTCCATAGTCTTATTGACTAACACGGATGTGTGTGTGTGTGTGTGTAAACCTAACCCCATGTGATGGTATAAAAATGTTTCTGTGTTTGACTATATTCCCTAATTAAGTTTCTCCAAGTTCCTCTGAATTGGGGGATCAGGGACAAGAGAGAATTGAAAGGAAAGGGGAAAGTGTATCTTGACTAGAGCTGATGGAAAATCTGGCTGTTGGTCTCTGTTATGGGAAAGAAATCCTCACCCTGACACCAAAGAGCGTTTCTGAGCGTCCATGGGACAATAACGGGCATTCATACTCCAGAACATAAAGTGCCCTTCAGAGTTTGTTTCACATAGAGGCAAAGGATGTTTTGGGGACCCTTGCCCCCCAAATTATTTCTTGCTACTTAACTACTTTCTATATATTAAATGTGTATTTCTATAATATATACTATATGCATATTTAGTTTAAGGGAATAACTTCCTATAACAAACTCTCAGCCATAGAAAAAAGTCGAGTCCAACAGGGATAATCTAAGGATGTCAGGGTTTGACTGAAGGTTCGTAGTCACTTCTCATTTTCCAAATGAGGGTTCCAATGTCTTGACTAGAGCTGGTGAGTGGGGGTTGGAAAATGGGTGGCTATGGGCTGGGTGTTGGTCTCTTCCCCTCAAGAATCGTGTGGAAACCTCATCCCTTGTGTTGGTGTAAAGAGGTGGAGACTGTGGGAGGGGACTGGGTCATGAAGGCAGAGCACGGGGGAACCAGCGCCCTGCAGAAGAGGCCTGATGAGAGGGCTAGCCCCCTGGGCCAGGTGAAGGCGCAGCAAGAAAGTGCCATCTTGAGCCAGAAAGCCTGTCTTCACCAGACACGGATTCTGGGAGCCTCGACCTTGTACTTCCCAGCCTCCAGAGCTGTAAGACATACTTTTCTGTCGTTTATAAGACACCCAGTCTGTGGTAGTTGGTTGTGGCAGCTCCAACTGAGACACTGGGGCACAGAGCTACAAAAGGAGTTGGAGGGCTCTGAGCAGGGCATTGGCGATGCCCGCCAGGAGACCCTTGGCACCCGCATGTGGTGGATCTGCAGCTCAAGGAACTTGGACAGGAGAGACAGCTCTGTACTCCCCCACGACTTGCCAGAACAAACCCTACACGCTGCCCCTTTCAGTTTACGTATCACTTTAAATCTGTGCTGACATGGCTTCCTCAAGATTCTAATCGGCCACAGTTTTGGAGAAAATATGAGAGTAGAGTTAGTGGAATGAGCGAGAGCCCTGATGGAGGGAATTCTTCCTGAAGATTTAATGGCTACTCATCACCTGTGTTCTCTACCATCCGTTTGGAGTCTCCTGACCATGGGATAGACACCAGGGTGCAACCACATTCAAGTCTCGTGACCTCACTTTATCAGAGATTTGGCCAAGTGTGCGAATCAGCTTTCTTTCTTTCTTTTTTTTTTTTTTGAGTTGGAGTCTCACTCCGTCACCCAGACTGGAGTGCAGTGGCTGCTCCCGGCCACCGCAGCCTCTATCTGCCGGGCTCTGGCTATCCTTCCGCCTCAGCTTTCTAAGTAGCTGGAACTACAGGCAT
>CAUYQG010090847.1:0-14623 GCA_963574415.1 Tarsius wallacei | reverse complement strand
CGCTTTGGGAGGCTGAGGTGAGTGGATTGCCTGAGTCCGCGGGTTCAAGATCCACCTGGGCAACTTGGCGAGACCTCATCTCTACAATAAATAAAAAATTAGCCGGGCATGGTAGCACGCGCCTGTAGTTCCAGCTACTTGGAAGGCTGAGGTGGAAGGATTGCTGGAGCCCAGCAGGTTGAGGCTGCCGTGGCTGGGAGCAGCCACTGCAGTCCAGTCTGGGTGACAGAGTGAGACTTCAACTCAAAAAATAATAATTAAAAAAAATAAAGATGAATTAAAATCAGTCCTTTTCAAATTCTTTCAAAAAAACTGAAGAGGAAAGAACAATCCAAACTCACTCTATAGGGCCACATTACTCTAATGACAAAGCCAGATAAAGTCATCATAAGAAAGAAAATTACAGATCAATTTTCCTTATGAATATAGATTTAAGAATCATCAACAAAATATTAACAAACTGAATCAAACAACATATTAGAAGAATGATTCATGATGACCAAGTGGGATATATCTCAGGAATGCAAGGGTAGTACAACATATGAAAATGAATCAATGTAATACATCACGTAATTCAAATGGAGAAAAAAAAAACATGATCATCTCAATTGATGCAGCAAAGGCATCTGACAAAACCCAACACTCTTTCATGATAAAAACTCAAGAAACTAAAAGGGAAATGCCTCAACAAAATGAAGGTACTTAGGAAAAGCATAAAGCTAACAGCCTACTCAATAGTGAAGGATTGAGAGCTTTCCTTCTGAGATCAGGAACAAGATAAGGATGCTCAATTTCACTGATACTATTCAACAGTGAACTTGAATTTTCAACCAGAGCTATTAGAGAAGAAAAAAACAATAAAAGGCACTTAATTTGGAAAGGAAGAGCTAAAGCTATCTCTCTTCCCCAAAATCCACAAGAAAACTACCACAACTAATAAACAAATTCAATAAAGTTGCAGGGTACAAAATCAATACATAAAAATCAGCTGTGTTTTTATATGTCATCAATGAGCAATCCAAAAAGGAAATTAAGAAAGCAATTCTAGTCAGGCTCGGTGGCTCAGCCTGTAATCCCGCACCTTGGGAGGCTGCGGTGAGTAGATTGCCTGAGCCCGTGGGTTCGAGACCCTCCTGGGCAGCTTGGTGAGACCTCATCTCTACAATAAATCAAAAAAATTAGCCGGGTGTGGTAGCGCGTGCCTGTAGTTCCAGCTACTTGGAAGGCTGAGGCAGAAGGATCACCAGAGCCCAGCAGGTCGAGGCTGCGGTGGCCGGGAGCGGCCACTGCACTCCAGTCTGGGTGACAGAGTGAGACTCCAACTCAAGAAAAAAAAAAAAAAAAGAAAAGAAAGCAATTCTACTTACAATAACATCTAAAAGAATTAAATATTTATGAATAAATCTAACCAAGGATATAAAAGACACATGCACTGAAAACTACACAATATTGTTGGAACAAATTAAAAACCTAACTGAAATACATAGAAAGATATCCTGTGTTCATGGACAGAAAGAGATTATTAAAATGTTGAAACTATCCAAAACAATCCAAAGATGATTTAATGCAATTCCTATCAAAATTCCATTTGCCATCCGGGCTCGGTGTCTCAGCCTGTAATCCCAGCACTTTGGGAGGCCGAGGCAAGTGGATTGCCTGAGCCCGTGGGTTCGAGACCAGCCCAGGCAACGAGACCTTTTCTCTACAATAAATAAAAAATTAGCCGGGCATGGTAACACATGCCTGTAGTTCCAGCTACTTGGAAGGCTGAGGTGGAAGGATGCCAAAGCCCAGCAGGTTGACGCTGGGGTGGCTGTTAGCATGCCACTGCACTCTATCCTGGGTGATGGAGTGAGACTCCAACTCAAAAAACAACAAAACAAAACCCAATTGACTTTTTTCTTTTTTTTCTGAAATGGAAAAGCTGATCTTCAAATTCTTATGGAATTTCAAGGGAATCTGAACTGCAAAAATAACCTTGAAAAAAAAATAAAGTTGGAGGACTCACACTTCCCAACTTTGAAACTTACTACAAAGCTATAGTAATTAAAACATTGTGGTACTGGTATAAGGCCAGACATATAGACTATTGGAACAAAATAGAGCCCAGAATTCAAACCCTCACACATATACAGAGTGTGCATATACATTTTAGGAAAGGAAAAACCAGTATTACTCAATATATACTGATAACAAAAGATGAACACAAATCATATTTGACTTCTGCATTTACAAGAGGTACTCAAAGTGGTTACCATCAGCATCCAGACACTTCTGAATACAGCAAACTACTGCAGGACTTGTTGCCATGCAAGTCTTCCCAGATCTTCCTTTGTGCACACCACACACATATCTTTCTTTGTGCACACCACACACACACGTGTCTCAAACTTATCACAAATCCATGCAATTGTTAGGCATGTTGAAGTTTCTGTTGCAAACTCACACCTCCATTGTCGTTGTACTTCCACAATTTTCTTGAATTTTAAATACCACTTCAAAATGGTATTGTGCTCTTAAAATGACAACCATGCTTTTGTCATTTTCTTTGTACTGCCTATCGCACAGTGATGCTAGTATTCATTTGACTTATACCATCTTTTGAGCAAACATCATACTACACATTGCTACCATAATTCAACGTTGAAAAGTAATATATGGTGTCTCTTAAAATGTGTATATACTGTTTTTTGACACCCCTGATATATGAGTAATTGATTTTCAACAAGGATGCCAAGATCATTCAACAGAAAAAGGACAATTTTTTTCACTAAATGGTGCTGGGAAAACTGAATATCCACATGCAAAAGAATGAAATTGGACCCTTATCTTAGAACGATATAAAAAATTAACTCAAAATGCATTAAAGAACCAATCAGAAGAGCTAAGACTATAAAACTTTAAGAAGAAAATTTTGAGAAAAATATTCATGAAATTTCATTTAGCAACAATTTCATGGATATAATACCAAAAGCACTAGCAACATAAGGAAAAAAATCAATAACTTGGACTCCACTAAAATTACAAGGCTTTGTGCATCGAAGGGCACTAGCAAGAGAATGAAAAGGTAATCTTCAGAGTGGGAGAAAATACTTGAAAATCATATATCTGATAAGTATTCAGAATATATAAAGAACTCCTACAACAAGAAAACAATCCAATTTTTTAAATGGGCAAAGGACATAAACAGATATTTATCCAAAGAAAACACAAATAGTCGGCCAGGTGCAGTAGCTCACATCTATAATGCCAGCACGGAAGCCAAGGTGGGAAGATTGCTTGAGCCTAGGAGTTCAAGAGCAGCACAGGCAGCATAGCAAAGATCCATCTCTATAAAAATAAAAAAAACTAGCCAAGTATAGTGGTGTACATCTGTAGTCTCAGCTACTCAGGAGGCTGAGTCAGGATTGCTTGAGCCCAGGAAGTTGAGGCTGTGGTGAGCTGTGATCATGCCACTTCACTACAGGCTGGGTGACAGAGTGAGAACCCAATGCAAAAAAAAGAATTATATATATATATATATAATATATATATATATATATCTCCAAATAGTCAATGAGTACATGAAAAGATGATAAAAAGATGCTCAATATCATTAGTCATTAACATCATTAGCCATTAGGAAAATGCAAATCAAGCCACAATAAGATATCACTTCACATCTATTGGGATGGCTATAATTAAAAATTTTTTAAAAACCCTGGAAATGACGTGTTGGCAAGTATGTGGATAAGTTGGAATCCTTACGCATTGCTGGTGGAAATGTAAAATAGTACAGCCACTGTGGAATACAGTTTGATAGTTCTTCAAATTTTTTTTGTGGTTTTTTTTGATTTGGAGTCTCACTCTGTCACCCAGACTGGAGTGCAGTGACTGCTCCCGGCCACTGCAGCCTTGACCTGCTGGGCTCTGGCGATCCTTCTGCCTCAGCCTTCCAAGTAGCTGGAACTACAGGCGCGCGCTACCAGACCCAGCTAATTTTTGATTTATAGTAGAGATGAGGCCTCGCCAAGTTGCCCAGGTGGGTCTCGAACCCGCGGGCTCAAGCAATCCACTCACCTCAGCCTCCCAAAGCACTGGAATTACAGGCTGAGCCACCGAGCCCAGCTAGTTCTTCAAATATTAAAGAACTGTCATAAAATCCAGCAATTCCACTCTTAGATATAAGGTGTGACAATTAAGTTTGTGTACTTCCCACCATGCACTTACATTGGCAGAACTGTACAAACATCTTGGCAAGGTTTCATAACCTTGGTATATCAGTGTCTCTCAGCTGTGTTCATGCCAACATGTGGAGGTGTCTTGCTGAGTGGCATTCATTATTGTTGTTGTATGTTTTTGTGTGACATTGTAAGACTGTCGGAGCTTGAATTAGAGCAATGAACAAACATTAGATTTCTTGTTAAGTGGCAAGAGTGGAAGTGAAATCAGGAACATGTTAGTCTGAGTTCCTGGGGATAATGCCATGAAGAAAACAGCAGTGTATAAATGGATTAAATGTTTTTCTAAGGGGAGAGAAAGTGTGACCGATGAAGAGAGGCCAGGACAGCAAGTAAGAAGCAGAACTGATGAGAACATTGCAAAAATTTATTGAAATGTGAGCTAAAATTATTGGTTGTGAGAAGCATAGCAAACCAAATATACATCAACAGAGAAACAGGAAAATATTAACTGAAAATCTTGACATGAGAAAGGTGTGTGCAAAAATGGTTCCGAAGGAGCTCTTGCATCATGACAATGCACAAGCTCACACAGCAGCACTGTCTGTGAGGGAGTTTTTAGCCAGTAAAAAAATAACTATCAGAACACCATCCCTACTCACCTAATCTGGCCCTCAATGACTTTTTTCTTTACCCAAATATAAAGGAAATATGTGACATTTTTATGACATTCAGGACATCAAAGGTAATACAATGACAGCTCTGATGGCCATTCCAGAAAAAGAGCTCCAAAATTGCTTTGATGGGTGGACTAGGTACTGGCATAGGTGCATAGCTTCCCAAGGAGAGTACTTCAAAGGTGGCCATAGTGATACTCAGCAATGAGGTATGTAGCACTTTTTCTAGGATGAGTCGCAAACTTGTCACACCTTGTATACATCCAAAAAAATCGAAAGCAGGAACTCAAATTTAATTTGCAGATATCTATACACCAATGATCACAGAAACATTATACATAGCATTATTCAGACACAGAAGAACAAATATTGCATGATTCCACTTATATCAGGTACCTAGAATAGGGAACGTCATAGGGACAAAAAAATTAGAGATTAGCAGGGGCTGGGGGAAAGAAGAAAGGGAGAATTATTGTATAATGGGTAGAGTTTACATTGAGATTGATACTTTTCAGTACATATTGATAGTTATACAACATGTTAATATATTTAATGCCACTAATTATATACTTACAAATGGTTAAGATGATAAATATTATGTTATGCATATTTTATCCATAATAAAACAAATATTTTAAAAAATCAGTATAATCTTGCCTAAAGAGCAAAGGGATTCCTAATTTTGCAAAATTAGTTCTACAAAAGTACCTCAGGGGCATATACTGTTGTCAGTTACAATTTGTTTCTTTCCTAAGCTGCTTAACAACTGCAAATCATGTTACAATGTATATTACTGAACATGTCTCATTTCATAAGTTAGCAAATGTTCTTCAAAGTACATTTCAAAAAGTGACATTTTAAGTCATGTGGTATTTACATATAATTTTAAAATATTTTGCAAAACAGTTTTCCAAACTGACTATACCATTTTATATTACCAAAGCTTCACAATTTACATTCCAACACATGCTAGCCAATACAGATATTACTAACTTCTTTAAACTTGTCAATGTGATAGACAAAAATTTCTACCTCATTCCCAAAATTTTCATCTCCCTAATTATTACCTGTTGATAAATTTGTATATTTTTTCTTTTGTGTGTTAGTTGAGTCCTACAGAAAACAGGTGCTGAGACAGAGTCAGGAGTGAACAGGGATTACTAAGGAGTAACACGAGTGGAAAAGGGAGGAAGCAGGAAGCAGGATTGTGCAAGGGGAGTCATGAGAATGGCTAAGACCCCCAATGGATGCCTGAAATGGCAGATAGTACCAAACCCAATATGGGATTACAGGCAAGAGCCACCACGCCTGGTCATTTTTTTCCTAAACATACATATCTCTGATAAAGTTTAATTTATACATTAGACACAGGAGACTAGCAATAGCTAATAATAAAAATAGAACAATTATAACAATATACTGTAATAAAAGTTATATAAATGTGGGCTTTCTCTCAAAATATCTTATTGTACTGCACTTACCTATTTCCAGACTACAATTGACCACAGAAAGTAAAACTGCAAATAAGGGAGTATCAGACAAAAGACTTGTGTCTGGATTATATAAAGATTTCTTATACCCAAATACTAAAAAGACAAAAAGCCCAATTTTAAAATAAACAAAATATTTGCACAGGCATTTTACCAAAAAATGTACACAAATAGCAAGTGAGTACAAGAATGATGTGCAGTATCATTAGTCATCATCAGTCGAATGTAAGCTTAAACCAAAACGAAATGCCACTAGAATTGCAAATATGGAGGGCTCGCTAAGCACTTTTACACTGTGTCGTGCATCTGAATGATTATCATATACTTCACAAATTTTTGACAATAATTTGTACTCATTCATTTTTAAGCATACTTATTCCAGTTTAGGGTTTGGGGCGGCTGAAGCCTATCCCTGGCAGATTAGGGAACAAGGTGGGAGCCAACCTTAGATGCCATTCCATCCTTGAGCACACTCACACACACATTAACACTGGGACCATTGGACACACCAATTCACCTAACATGCACATCTTTCTACCTCATTATGGGATGTGGGAGAAAACCTGAATAGCTGAGAAAATCAAGGCAGACATTAAGAGAACGTGCAAACACCACACACAGTAGCTCCAGCTGGGAACTGATTATTTTCTCATTAACATTACGGCAAAACAATATTGAAGGAAACATCACTCTAGGAGTTGCACTACTTTAACATTGGATGCGTGCAACAATGTGGATAAATTATACCGATCCATATGTAAAGTGAGAATATCCAGATGAAAATGATTACATTCTACATTATTCCATTTGTATGATATTCTGGAAACGTCTGCATTATAAGGGCAGGAAACAGATCAGTATTTGTCGAAGGCTAGAGTGGACATGGGGATAGTAACTGGTAAGGGCTACAAGGGAACTTTCTGGAGTGATGGGAATGTTCTATATCATGATTTTGGTGGTGCTTGCACAACTATATACCTTTGTCAAAACTTATCAAACAGTGCACTTAAAATATGGGAGTTTATTGTGTGTAGATTATAACTTTAAAAGCTAACTTAAAAAAGGATATTTGTAGTCGGGCATGGTGGCACAAGCCTGTAATCCCAGCACTTTGGGAGGCAAAGGTGAGAGGATTAACTGAACTCAAGGTTAACTCAGCCTGAGCAACATGGCGAGACCTCGTCTCTACAGTAAATCAAAAAAAAAATTAGCCGGGCATGGTGGCACATGTCTGTGGTTCCAGCTACTTGGAAGGATGAGGTGGAAGGATCACCCAGGCACCAGTAGGTTGAGGCCGTGGTGGCTATGTGCGTGCCATTGAACTCCAGCCTGGGCGAGAGTGACTCTAAATCAAAAAAAAAAAAAAAAAAGACATTTGTTATCTATCAAAATTACAGATGCACATATCCATGGACCAAACAACTTTGTTTTAAGAAACTATTCTACAGATATGCTTGTGCATGTAAAAATAATATGTGTACAAGCCTGTCACAGCATTGCTTGTAATGCCTCCCTAACAGGGAACTGGGTAGCCAGTGAGCCGGGATGGGAAGCTTTTTGATTTTGTACTTTCATGTTTTGAATCATATGAAAGTATGCATTACTTGGTTTTAAAAAAAAAAAAGTCTTTTCTGGGGTAATTGCCATAGTCTAGGTGAAAGACGCAGGTGACCTGAGGATGTCCTCACTTTAGGGCAACTGCTTATTTATCACATGGCTCCAAGAGGTCATTTCCCCTCTCATCTCTACATCTGCAAAATGCATCTTCATTCCTATGGTCCTCTCACTTCCAAAACCCAGGGCACTGTAGATAGTCTTCTCTTCTGGGACGCTGCTCTGAACTCCATGTTGAGGGCACTTGATAGTAGGAAGGAAGTAACTTCTGTGTTCATTGCCAGCTCAGGACCTAGCCCAGGGAGAGTGCTTGGGGTGCTATTTGATAAGTAACCACCAGATGGTAGCAAGGATCTGTTTCCAGGAAGACACATCTAAGAGCACTGTCCAATAAGGAAGCCATCAGCCACATGATAGTAGCTATTGAGTACTTCGAATGTTGCTAGTCCTGAGATTGTTTTTCACGTTAAACACACATGGGATTTTGAAGACCTAGCATAAAAAATAAAATATTTCAATAATGTCTTACATATTGAAAATGCTAATATTTTGAATATATGGGTTGAGTATCCCTTATCCAAAATGCGTGGGACTGGAAGTGTTTCAAATTTGATTTTCAAAAAATTTTGAAATATTTACATTACACTTAACAGTTGAGCATTCCTAATCTCAAAACCCCAAATTTTGAAACACTCCAGTGATAATTTCCTGTAAGTATGGCCTTTGAGCATCATATTGGTGCTCAAAAACTAGTGGATTTTAGAGCATTCTGAATGTTGGACTTTCAATTATGAATGTTCAGCCTGTAATGTAAAATATATTAAGATCATCTTCACCTTCTTCCTTTTTATTCTTTTTAATGTGAGTTCCAGAAAATGTAAACTTACACACGGGGCTCACATTAAATCTCTCATGAACAGTGCTGCTCTAGACCACTCTGTAAAACCTCCCAGTAGAATCAGCACAGATACAAGCTGATGGGCCTGACTCTCCTCTCAGATAGAGAGCTGCATGGCATGTGGATGACACAGAACAACTTTGCCATCACAGCAGAGGGATGGGTCACAGCAAGGAACAAGGAACAAGAAAGCCTCTGACCATCCTGACTGTATCTCCTCTCAGCTGGGTCTCATGGGAATCCATATGGGAAAAGCAGCAACACCAGGAGCTAGTGGTGTCAGTCACTGTGGGGCATTTTACATGTCTTCTCTTACTGGTCCCTCACATCAGCTCAATTTCAATGAATAAACAGGTTTAGAGAAGGGGAGGGACTGCCCAAGTCCACTCAATGAGAAGCAGAGCTCTAGCTAAAGGACTATCTGTATCTCCCGTTTCTTCCTCTGAATCCTACTGCCCTCCTGGAGAGCTTGAGGGCCTTCTACTCTATTGGGCAACTCAATCACATCATCTCTGTTCTGCAACCAGATCGTGTGTTTTCTTGAAGACTGGCTACTTTTCAGGTGACGCCCACACAATGGACAAGTGGGATAGAGCTTGTTTGTATCCTCAGACCACTCTGTGTACAGAATGTGCTGGAGGGAATCCAAGGCAAGGCTTTGTTGAGTTTGCTTCATGCCAGGCCCTGTGCTGTGCACTCTTCATACATTATCTCATTTAACTTACATGGCACTCCTCGAAAGCAGGTGCCATTATCCCCATTTTACAGTTGAAAAAACAGAGGCATAGGAATTTCTATGTGGACAAGCAGGAGAGACTGAGATCTTGCAGTAGTCTTGCATGCCAGTGGCTTCCTATATGTGCCTTTCTCAGGTCTTCAAGCTGTAGCATCTCAGTGGTCTGAGACGGCAGATAGCACCCTTATGTTAGTGGGTGAGGCTGGGTATCCCAGAGACCATGAGCACAACATGAGATGGCAGTGTTGAAAGTCTACCCAGACTATCTGACAAATAGTCTTAATTAAAACTGAGGCAAGATGCCCTGCAGGGGTACAGGTGGCCATGTCCTCACCTCTCAAACCACAACTGGGGATTCCCAGTTGCCTATTAAACAGATCTAGGCACTTCAAACCATACAGAATATAGATATGATGTTCTGGTCTCATATTCCAACTCCCCCTTCATGAACCCAACATACTGCAAGACAGACTGCTTCCTTTTCCCCATAAACACCATGCTTCCCTGTCCTCTGGTCTTCACTCCCATTATCTGCCCTCCCTCCCCCCGCTGCCCCCCGGAAATGCCCTTTCCCTATCACAACTCTGTCCTTCCATGTGCAAGACTTACCTATCATTCCAGGCACAGTCAGGCAACTCATGGGCTAAACAAAATGAGGCATGTTTGACAGGTTAAGTCTTGTCCAGATGTGTTAGAAACCTTGAATGTTAGGGTACATAATCTGCAGGAGTGGAAAGAGTCCTTGGCATGGAGGAGCAAAGGTCTTTGGGCCTAAGGGGGAGACCTTAAAAGTATAGTGTTTTGGAGTATGCAACCAAGGCAAAGTGGAGAGCCCAACTAAGCTATTCAGAGAACACCGAATCCAGTGATTCTCAACAATTCTTTTGGCATCAGACTTAAGACTCTAGCCGAGCTTTGATGTATACCAAGTGGCCTTGAGAAAGGCCACTCCCGGTATGCCAGGCACACATCACAAACATGGCATTTAATTCTCACAACCCTAAAGTTATATGCTATTTCAATCTCTAGTTAAATAAAGAAACTGAGGTTTGGGCATGTTACATTATTTCCCCAACACCATATAGCTAATAGGAGCTGGAGTCAGGAATCCATAGACTGTATTAGTGATAGGGACAGCACAGATGCCTCAAGTGACCATTCTGGTATCTAGCACCGGGGAAGCTCCAGGTGAGTAAAGATGAGCCTATACCAGAAAGCAGAAGTAATAAAGGAGAGAAGACCTAGGTTCCACAGACACTGAGGCAGTATAGACAAACAAAACATCATTAGCAAGAACATGTGGGCAACCCCTTCAGGTACTCTCCCACTGTGGGAGCCTTTCTGTCCTCCCAATAAATCTTGCTTTAAAAAATAAAAATTAAAAAATAACATGTGCATGTCAGTGTTCATCTATTATTCCAGAATTTCCCAAGAGAACTGTGAGGCAGACAGGACAGGGAATTTTACCTCCATTTTGCAAATAAACTAAGGCATCTCTAGTGGAGGGCAGTGCCATTTCCTGCATGTTGTCCCAATGCTTTTCCCAGTGCTGTAAGGACACTTGGGGTTGCAGTGAGGTCAACCAGACTCCATCCAACCAGCTTAAGCAAAAAGGAAGGTTCACTGGATGATGGGGAAAATTATGCCAGGAGAAAAAACCCAACCCCAAAAGGCTACATGATTCTATTTATACAGCATTCTTGAAATGCTAAAATTATAGAGGTGTAGATCAGATTTGCAGTCATTCCTAGCAGGAACTAGGGATGGGAAAGGAAGGAAGTTGTGGCTATAAAATGTTAGCATAAGTGATCCTTGTGATGGAGATTTATTTACGTATGATTTATTTAGGGGGAACTTTTATATCTTGACTATGGTGCTGCTCACATGAACCTACATGGGACAAAATTGCATAGAACTACAAACACACACACAAATGAGGGCATGTCAAACTTGTGAAATCTAATTAAGATTTAAGGATTGTATCAGTGTCAGTCTCCTAGTTATGATATTGTGCTATAACTATGCAAGACATTATCACTGGAAAAAATGGAAGAATAGTAGTATATGTGATCTATCATTTCTCAGTTGCATGTGAACCTACAATTATGTATTTTAAAGTTTGAGAAATGAAAAAAACACTAAAGAAAATCTTTATGACCTTAGGCCATGCAAAGATTTCTTACTGAATATGAATACTAAATATGCATATGGAATTGAATGTCTGATATGTACATATTTACATTTGAATACTAAAAGCATGAGTCGCAAAAGAGCTCATTAATAAATTGGTCTTCACCAAAATTAAAAACTTCTGATCTTCAAAAGCCAGTAAGGACAACAAAAAGGCAAACTACTGTCTGGGGAAAAAATTCACGAAAAAAAAATCTGATTATAAAAACATGTATCCAAATTATAGGAAGAACTCTCAAAACTCAGTAAGAATACTAACAACTCATTTTTCGAAATGAATAAATATATAAAAGAAACTTTACCAAAGATACAGATGGCAAATAAGTACATGTACAAAAGCTCAATACAATTAGTCATTAGAGAAATGCAAATTACAACCACAATAGGATACACTATACATCTATTGAAATAGCTAAATTAAAGACTAACCGTATTTTGTGCTGTCAAAGATGTATAGAAACTGGAACTCTGATACACTGCTCTTAAGAGCATAAAACAGTACAACCACTTTGGGAAACAATGAAGCAGCTTCTTTAAAAGTTAAACATGTAAGAATCATATGATCCACCCATTCTCCTTCTAGATGTTAACCCAAAAGAATAGGTGTCTATACAAAAACTTGTATACAAATGTTCACAGGAGCTTTGTAATAACCCCAAACCAAAAACAATCAAAATGTCCATCTTAGGTGAATGGATAAATTGTGGCATGCCCATAAGATGGAATATTTCTAAGCAATAAAAATAACAAACTACAGTACATGCAGTAACATAGACACATCTTAATGTAGTTATACTGCGTAAAAGACTGGTCTCCCCCAAAAAGCACATACTTTATTACATTTACACAAAACTCTAGATATCAACTAATCAACAGTTGCAGAACACAGAGAAGTTACTGTCTGGAAGCAGTAGGGTAGGACAGAAAGTGTGCAAAGGAGCATGAGGAAACTTGTGGAAGTGGACATGTTAACTATCTTGACTGTAGTGATGTTTCTACAGATACGTACTTGTCAAAACCTACCACAACCCTAGCTTTCTGAATCTCCGACTCCGGTGAGAATCTCAAGCCCAAGGCTGGGAGGGGTCTTGCCCAACTGAGGCCACCTAAGTTTTAATGGCAGAAGTGGACCAGAGCTTGTCAGTCATCTTTATGCCAAGTTTCTTCCCCCCGCCCATTACAAACTACTGCAGTTATCTGCGTGATGTCCTGTGTTCCCTACATTCTTGACTAGTGGAACCCTGATTTTGTTCAGCCAGGCAATCAGTTCTGCTGGGACTACACTTTCTTCTTCCTTGCAGTTGATAGTTCCAACTGATGACATGTTAAGGAGTCACTGTGGTTTCTGAGAAAATTCGAGTTCAGCCATAAAAATATACCCTCTGCCTTTCCCCTTACATCTTCATGCTTGGAAGAATGTAACGTTATAGCAGACATATTGTTAGGAAGAGGCAACTTTGAGAACGGAAGTCACGTACTAAGGATGGCAGAAAAGCTACCAACCTAGGACATTGGTCACGAAACTTCCATACTTGGGCTATCTCACTTCTGCCTCATTGCTTTTAAGATGTTAGTAACAGTTCTATGCAGTTATCCCACCCCCCACTTGCCTAAAATTCTAAGTTATGGATTTCAAGTAAGAGATCGGATTTCAGAATCCCAAGGAGTCAGAATACAAGATGCTTCCTGCAGGTCAGAATACAACAGATGCTTCCTGCAGGTCAACCCTTCAACCAGCAAACATTACTGAGGGGAACTATGTCCAATCCTAAGAGCCCCTTAACTCTTCTCCCTGGCCCTCATCCCTAGACCACACAGTGGAAACCAACAGTGGGAATCAAAAATTGGGGTGAGGAGTGCAAGGACCCAGATTAGTTCAATGGAGTAGGAAAGAGGCCTAGCTAATGCAACCCAAATATTTTAATAAGATGGTTAGAAATATTTTATTTGGAATACTTTTGTAAGCAAAAAGTTCTGAAATATTGACTTTTAAATCACCCCCACTCCCATTATCCCACAGCATCATTCTCACTTCCTATGCATTCTCTGCTCTCTTCCTATGCATCTTCCCTTGTATCAATGTACATATGTAGTTTTACAATTAAAATCATTAAATTTTTTAAAAGAATCACATCATGTAAAGTACATTAGAAGATACACTCAATTTTAATTTATAAAGGAAACCTAAAACCTCAAATAGAGAACATGCTAGAACCTACCTCCATTCTTTCACTGAAACATTCTCTAAGTGAGGCAGTAGAGGGGCAGAATGGGAAACTTCACTGAATTCTTTCTGGCTCCTCATGCCCGGAGGCTTTTTAAATTACTATTCAAAGTAGTTGGGGGAAAAAAAGTAAAGCTGTCCCTGGGATGCTAATACACACACCCCAGACTTAGCTCCATTTCTAGTATGGTAGATGTTTGAACCAGACTAGGGAAATGAAGAGAGATAATGAGAACAGCTTTTTGCAAGGTAGCGTCTGCTTGAACAGACTGAAAGAATTACTCATGTAAAGGAGGGTATCCAGACATGTAATTGTACGAAGTCACACAAGTATTTACAAAATTGTAAGAGCCAGATATGACCTGCATTAGCTTTATTTTTATTTTTATTTTTTTTGAGTTGGAGTCTCACTCTGTCGCCCAGACTGGAGTGCAGTGGCCGCTCCCGGCCAGCCTTGACCTGCTGGGCTCCGGCGATCCTTCCGCCTCAGTCTTCCAAGTAGCTGGAACTACAGGCGCGCGCTACCACGCCTGGCTGATTTTTTGATTTATTGTAGAGATGAGGTCTCGCTTGCCCAGGCGGGTCTCGAACCCGTGGGCTCAGGCAATCCACTCACCTCAGCCTCCCAAAGGCG
>CAUYQG010090841.1:0-10877 GCA_963574415.1 Tarsius wallacei | reverse complement strand
GGAACTATAGGTGCACGCTACCACGCCCGGCTAATTTTTTTTTTTATTTATTTATTGTAGAGATGAGGTCTTGCCAAGTTGCCCAGGCGGGTCTCGAACCCACGGGCTCAGGCAATCCACTCACCTCAGCCTCCCAAGGCGTGGGATTACAGGCTAAACCACTGAGCCCGGCTTAATTTTTTATTTATCGTAGAGATGAGGTCTTGTTAAGTTGCCTGAGTTGGTCTAGAACCTGTGGGCTCAGGCAATTCACTCACCTTGGTCTCCCAAAATGCTGGGATTACAGGCTGAGCCACTGAGCCTGACCTCTTTCTTCTCCCCCTCCTCCTCCTCCCCCTTCTCCTCCTCCCCCTCCCCCTTCCCCTCCTCCTCCTCCTCCTATTCCTCCTCCTCCTTCAATAGAATATCCCTCTGTCACCCAGCCTGGACTGCAATGGCACAATCACAGCTTACTGCAGCTTTGAACTCCTGGGCTCAAGCCATCCTCCCATCTTAGCTTCCCAAGTAGCTGGGACTACAGGTGCACACCACCACATGCAGCTAATTTTTGCATTTTTTGCAGAAGCAGGGTCTTGCTTTGTTGCCTAGGTTGGTCCCAAATTCCTGGATTTAAGTGATCCTCCCACTTTGGTCTCACACTTTGGGATTATAGGCATGAGCCACCACACCCAGCCAGGAAACAATTCTAACCTAATCTTTCTTGCAGCTAATGGGCCCAGCTTTTAATCTGTTTTAATAAAGAACAGTATAGGAAGGAGCCCTATGCTTTCTACAACCTCATTTTGGACTGTCTTCTCTTCCAGCCATTTATCTCAGCAGAAACCTCCCCAGAATCCACCACCCAGGTCAGAACCTCCCCAGAGTCTCTGCCAACCCTGACCATGACCACCAGATCCGAGTGCAGTAGCCCAGAGATGGACGGGGTGATCCCCTTCAAATTCAAGCAGCAGTTGATCCCCCAGCAGCTCATCCAGGAGAAAATATCAAAGTTTTCTCTGCCTACAAAATCCCAGATCTTCTTGGGGGGTCAGAATCCGAGCTGGACTTTGCTGAATAGTGACTTGAAGAAACAGCATCTGACGTCGGAGTTATTCACCAATGTTCAGCTGAGGGCGAAGTTCTCCTTGTTCCCAGCTCACTCCAACTCCATGCGGGTGCTGAGTAACCAGTCACGTGAGTGCCAGGAGCTTAGGGGGCAGCGGGACCAATGAGCCAATCCTGATCTTTGGGGAGCCCCATTCTGGGGGGGGATGTAGCCTCTGCCCTCAGGGAGACCTCAGTCTGATGGTGGAGACATAGTCCATGTCCTTCGGGAGTCTCCGGTCTGATTGGGAAGATTAAAAAAGAGAAAATAGAATGCTCTAAGTCCCTGCTTCATTTCCTGGTTCTCATTCGGGGCGGTCCATTCGGCTGAGTCTGTACCAGTTAGGGACATTAAATATGAAGAAACAGGGAAGAAAAGCTATTTGGAGGAAAGGAGCAGTGGCTGATTCTGAATCAGAGAGCTTCAGCCAGTTCTAGGCAAGGGACCTCAGTGGGAGGTGGGCTTCGCCAGGAATTTGTGCTGAACCCAGCAGCACAAATTGTTGATGCCCGTGACCTTGCCTTTTCAGAAAATCCTTCCCTGCCCAGGGCGTGCTACCCCCACAGCCACAGCTCTGGTGAGAAGAGGCAGCTGGACGTGCCCTCCCTCCTCCTCTTGCGGAGTCCTCAGAGTTATGATATTTCTCTAAGGGATCTACTGGTTGCCACTTCCGCCCGACTGGATCCGAGGCCTGGCAGAAGCCGGACAGGTGCTATGAGGGACTTATATACACAGGATCAAGACACATGCAGCCATTGCCTGATCTCCAGCCAAAGAGGGTGTGAGAGGAACTAGGTGGGTCTGCCCAAATTCCCTTAATGCGTTTGGGGCATTGGCAGGCGTTCTCTATATTTTTCTGGAATGTTGGCTAGGTGAGAGGATGGATAGACTGATAAAGACACGCAGGTAAGTAGACAATGAAGACTTGCCTCTATTAAATGTGACCCCCCTTGCTATGTGTATTTCTGAAATGACCAATCCGCCCCCACAGCAAGGTATATTTGCCTTGTCTTCTATTTATGGCTAAAATTGAGATAGTCACATATGCAGGCCCCAGAAGCAGAATTATGTCAATCATGAGGGGCTAATTTTCACACCCTTTAAGCTGTGCTGGCCCGGCCCAGGCCTAAGTCACTTGCCCTAAAAGCCAGCCCTATAATGGCGGGATAAGAACAACAGGACAGTGGAGGGTGAGAAGATGTAGAACCAAAGGGCTGTGAGAAGCTTTGATTCCACTGTATGGAAGGATCAAGGAGGCAGTAAGAAGCCCTCTGAGAGAACTTTAGCGCTTCTGCAGGAAGGTCATATGGAAAAGTGTAGGAAAACACTGCAACACAATGTTGCATGGAGCAGGGGTGTCTATGCTGCCTCACCCCTGCCTCCTAAAGCTGACTGTGACCAGCCACTCTGACCTGGACCTCTTGTGACCAGTCACTCACATTGCAGGAGGACCCGTGAAGAAGTCTCAGCCCATAGGCATTCTCTTGGGTGCTTGTAAAAGTGCAGGGCTTACTCCCAGAAATTCTGATTCAGTAGGTCCTGGGTTGAAGGCACAGGAATCTGCATTTTATGAAGCTCCTTTAGTTGATTCTGATAGTCCTCTCATCGTGTTAGGAGAAGAACTGGGCCTTGTGTTTCTCAAACTTTCCTGATGATAAGAATCGTGTAGGGCCCCTTGTTGAAGCCTATAGTTATCCAGGTCAAACCCCCTGGAAATTTTGATATAAGAGGCCTTGGGGTTTGTCTTTTGAACAAGTATCTCAGGTGTGGGGAGTAAGGACTGTCTTACATCTAGACCCATGCCCGGGCAGGGGAGGCTGTTACAGTCCTGTTATTGGAGCAAAGCTCCCTGATCCTTATAGAGTTCCATCCTGTCCCCCACTGTCTTCAGCCCTGGGCTCAGGAGTTTTGGGTACTGGAATTTTAAGTAAAGATAGTTCTTGATTGCTATTTACATTCCTACTAATTAAAAAGAGGGCTGGATGGAGTGGCTCACTCCTATAATCCCAGCATTTTGGGAGGCTGAGGCAGGAGGATCACTTGAGCCCAGTTCGAGGCTGCAGTGAATTATGATCGACCACTCACTCCAGCCTGGGCAACAGAGTGAGACTCCGTCTCAAAAAAAAAAAGGCAGGGTGATGTAGATTATAATGAAAATGTATATTCAAATGCAACTGTTCAAATGAAATCATAATGATCAGAAGCCACATGAAGGAAGGAGGAGATAGTTATATAAGAAGGCGTGTTAGAGTACTTCCTGCATTGACCATTGAAAAAAAACCTCTTAGAAGAAAATGTCAAACATAGCATTCTGTTTTGGTCCTTTTATCTGCCCAACCGTACTAAGGACTCTCTAGTGGCATGGAACTATGTCTCTGCCATCAGACTAGGGTCTCTCTGAGGGCAGGGGCTTTATCCCTCCCTCTTCTACCGGAGTCTCCCTGAAGATTAGGACCAGGTCTGTTGGCTCCTCTCCCACCAAGATCCTGGCACATCCCTGTAATACACCAGCACTCACCTGCTTGGGGCTGTAGTGAGCCCTGTGTCCTTGTAGACACTCAGCACCAGCTTGGGGTTGGAGTGAGCAGGGAACCTGAGAACAGGGAGAGCTTCCCCCCTCAGCTGAAGCTTGTTGACTAGCTCTGACACCAGATGCTTCTTTGTGTCTTTTTTTTTTGAGTAGAAGTCTCATTCTGTCGCCCGGGCTGGGGTACAGCGGCACAATCATAATTCACCACAGCCTCGACCTCCTGGGCTCAGGCGATCCTTCTGCCTCAGCCTTCCAAGTAGCTGGGACTACAGGCCTGCACCACCATGCCTGGCTAATCTTTTATTTTTTTGTAGAGACGAGGTCTCGCCATGCTGCCCAGGCTGGTCTTGAGCTCCTGGGCTCCAGCAATCCTCCTGCTTCAGCCTCCCAAAGTTGCTGGGATTGCAGACGTGTCACTCTTTAGCAAAGTTCAGCTTGGGTTCAGACTCTCCCAAGAAGCTCTGGAGTTTTGTTCTTCTTTATGGCTGCATAATACTCCATCGTGTATATGTACCACATTTTTTAAATTCTGGAGGCCATTTTAAAGAAAAATTTTTTTTTCTCTTTGCAGAATCAGACCGGATCTCTGCTGTGTTTTCCCTTTCTATCTCTTACTGAAAGGAAATGATTTGTCTCTTCCCACAGTGTCTCCAGTGTCCACAGAAGTTTCATTTCCTCATCTAGATATCCTGGTCTTATAAATGTCTCTTATTAGCAGCACTGCGGCCAACAGCCATGGCTTTGTGCCCTCCCAGCAAGCTCACAATGCTACAGGACCATGATTTCTGGGGGTCAGTTGGTGCCACCTCAGTTGCCCTACCAGTGACCCTACCCTGGGTCCTTCACACGACCCCATCATCCAGAACACTCGCCCAGATAGAGCAACCCGGGGGGCAGTAGTGTTTCAGAGAGGGACTCATGATTTCCAGGAGTCCAAAGCCCTCAGTCCACCAATAGGTTGTTGATCTTCATCTCCAAGATCAAAGACAAGGACAGGGCTGGGCACGATGGATACCTCGGAGCCCAAGTAAGAGAACAGGGGCAGTTGCAACTTCGCCAGGTAAAGACCAGACCTCCTCCCACCCCAGACGGCCCAAAGACCTGCCACCCTAGTGCCCAGACACCTTTCCTCTGCTTCCCTCACCACCCCAACTCAATCTTGCTTGGCAAGGGGAGAGGTGAGGCATGAGTACCCAGCCTGAAGATGTTTCTTCCATCGACCTGCATAAATGATACACTCTACATGAATAAAATAAATTGCCGTGCTCAATGCCAGCACAAGGAGCTTGATCCAGAGGGAGAATGGAAATGGGGGTGGGGAGGATTATTCTCCTGAGTACCCCTTGCTAGGAAAGTTCCAAATACATTGAACATGTATCAGGAAGCTTTGAGGAATTTCTTGGGACAAATGGTCTACGGAAAGCCCTGCCTTCCTCGCTGGGAGCCCAGAGGCTGAGGTAGCTCTCTCTGGGGCACCGCTGTTGACTCCGGTGTCTCTGCCAAGCTGTCTCTGCCCAGGGCCTGGCTAGACTCCAGGCATAACAACTTTCCTTACCCGCCAGTTCACTCTCTGCCCTCTCCAGGAATATGATTCTAGATTTTTGCCTCACTGGCTCTTCCTGAGTCCGATCCCTGGGAGGACCTTTGGAGGAGGAGTATGGGGCAGGGATGAAAAAATAAGTGAGGTCTGAAGGCAGGCCCCTGCTTCACAAGGTCGACCTGACTTTGCCTCATGAATTCTCAATGAAATGGGTTTCTTGCCTCAAGGATATCAGGGGAGGCTGGGATACTTGAAGCCCTAGTATCCCTCAGGCAAAAGGCCTTACCTATCCAAGGTATTGAATGAAGACGTTAGACTCAAGCCATTTTTGTCTAGCTGTGAAACACACACATGCGCTTGACATCTTCATACCTATCTGGGCCTGGTTTTCAAGGATCTGGTATAGTGGGGGTTTTTTGTTGTTGTTCATATTTTTGAGTCAGAGTCTTACTCTGTCGTCCAAGCTGGAGTGAAATGGCACACTCACAGCCCCTGCAGCCTCAACCTGCTGGGCTCAGGTGATCCTTCTGCCTCAGTCTTTCAAGTAGCTGGAACTACAGGCTACTAACCACTGTGCTCAGTTAATTTTTTTATTTATTATTGAGACGAGGTCTCGCCAAGTTGCCCAGACTGGTCTCGAACCCCTGGACTCAGGCAATCCTCTCGCCTCCTCCTCCCAACATGCTGGGATTACAGGCATGAGCCACTATGCCTGGCTGGTACAGTGTTCTTTTCAGTAAGTCACGAAGGATGGTAGAGGAAGCAGGCTTTGTTACCAAAGGCAGGCAAGTATTAGTTGGTGCAAAAGTAATTGTGGTTTCAGACTGTGAATTTTAAATCATTATAATTAGGCTCAAATACATCTTTATTAATCAATACAGGAACCATTACAATCAACACATTTATGCCAATGAGACATAAGTTTGTTTATTCCTGTAGCATAAAAATCTGTGCTTCGGGATTTGGCGAACTCTTGGAAGGCAATTTCTGCATCCTGCTGGTTGTGGAAGCATTTTCCCTGCAAAAAGTCGTCAAGGTGCTTGAAGAAGTGGCAGTTGGTGTTGAGAGGTCAGTTGAAAATGGTGGATGGAGCAAAACTTTGTAGCAAATTCGTTCAACTTTTGAAGCATTGGTTGTGCGATATGCAGTTGGGCGTTGTCATAGAGAAGAATTGGGTCCTTTCTGTTGTCCAATGCAGGCATTGTAGTTTTCGGTACATCTCACAGATTTGCTGGGCATACTTCTCAGATGTAATGGTTTTGCTGGGAAAGCTGTAATGGATCAGGCTGGCAGCAGACCACCAAACAGTGACCATGATCTTTTTTTTGCTGCAAGTTTGGCTTTGAGAAGTACTGTGGAGCTGCTTCTCAGTCCAACCTCTAAGCTGGTCATTGCTGGCTGTCATAGAAAATCCACTTTTTTTGCACATCACAATCCGATTGAGAAATGGTTCATTGTTACGTAGAGTATGAGAAGATGACACTTCAAAACGACGATTTTTTTTATTTTCAGTCAGCTCATGAGGCAGCCGCTTATCAAGCTTTTTCACCTTTCCAATTTGCTTCAAATACCAAACGACTGGTTGACAAGTTCTTTGGCAACTTCTCTTGCAGTTGTAAGAGGACCACCTTTGGTGATTGATCTTTTTTTTTGAGTTGGAGTCTCACTCCGTCGCTCAGACTGGAGTGCAGTGGCACACTCCCGGCCACCGCAACCTCGACCTGCTGGGCTCCGGCGATCCTTCTGCCTCAGCCTTCCGAGTAGCTGGAACTACAGGAGTGCGCTACCACACCCGACTAATTTTTGATTTATTATGGAGATGAGGTCTCGCCAAGTTGCCCTGGCAGGTCTCGAACCCGCGGGCTCAGGCAATCCACTCACCTCGGCCTCCCAAAGCGCTGGGATTACAGGCTGAGCTGGGCTCAATGATTGATCTTAATCAATCATTGTCAACTTCTGATGGCCGACCACTATACTCCTCATCTTCAAGGCTCTTGCCTCTTTTACAATACTTCTCGAGCCACCACTGCACTGTATGTTCATTAGCAGTTCCTGGGCCAAATGCGTTGTTGATGTTGCAGTTGTCTCCACTGCTTTATGACCCATTTTGAATTCAAGTAAGGAAATTGCTCGATTTTGCTGTTTGTCTAACATCATTCCCATAGTCTAAAATAAATATAAAATAAACAGGTAATAAGTCATTAGCAAAAAAAAATAAAGTGAGAAATGCACATTAAAATGATGCATAACATACCATATTTATTAAGAATGTATTCTAATATCACACGGCAAATTTCAACTTGCAAAAACTGCAATTACGTTTGCACCAACCTAATTAAAGCTTAATTGTCGCCTCAACCTCCACTTCCCCAGCCCTTTCTAGATTTTTGTTCCGAAGGCTGAAAATAGGACAAAGGAGGCAAACTTGAGACCACTTTTCCCATTAATATTAACAGGTTGCCAGAGATCACAGCCTGCCCCAACCAAAAAAAAAAAAAAAAAATGTAAGACTTGCTGAAATGGTGCGTCCTAGAAGTGCCACGTCACTCTCCTTTTCTTTTCTTTTCTTTTTTTTTTTGAGTTAGAGTCTCACTCTGTCGCCCAGACTGGAGTGCAGTGGCCGCTCCCTGCCACCGCAGCCTCGACCCACTGGGACCCGGCGATCCTTCCGCCTCAGCCTTCCAAGTAGCCGGAATTACAGGCACGCGCTACCATGCCCGGCTGATTTTTTGATCTATTGTAGAGATGAGGGCTCGCCAAGTTGCCCAGGCGGGTCTCGAACCCACGGGCTCAGGCAATCCATTCACCTCAGCCTCCCAAAGGCACGGGATTACAGGCTGAGCCACCGAGCCCGGCTTACTCTCCTTTTCTTCCTGGTTGCTAGTTCCAGTCAGGTTCCCGAGGTGATAAAAATGAAGTCTCTTAATAAGGCGAAGTCAGAATACTTTGGCTTTCTAAAGGACACTTTGGTGCCAGAACCTTTGATCCTAGAGACAGGGCATGCAATCTGTGCAGTTGCACTTAGAAGGGTTCTGTGCTTGGCTTAATGCTCTGTGGCCACCATCTTGAAATTCTGAATAATGTCTGAACAAGGAGCCCTGCATTTTCATGCACCAGGCCTGCCAAAGTGTGCGGCGCTGCCTCCCTACAGGCCTTAGCAGCTCCCGGTTATCCAATAAGAAGGTGCAATGGCTGCCTTCCTAGCCCCACCTACCTCCTTCCGGGTCGCCCACAGAGCGATGCAGAGCAACTGTCTACTGAAAGCTTCTAGGGGGGACAAGAAATGCTGTGACACTCCTCACCCTGTGGAGTGTGCCGTGGAGGAAGGCAGATCTGCCACTAAAAAAGAATGTTAGTAGATGGGAAGGAAACACCCTCGCACTCAGCTGGGAAGGCCAAGTCCATTGGAGGAGGATTTTTTTGTTTTCTTTTTGTTTTTTTGAGTTGGGATCTCACTCTGTCACCCAGGTTGGAGTGCCGTGGCACAATCATGATTCACTGCAGTCTTGACCTCCCGGGCTCAGGTGAGCCTCTCCCCTCAGCCTGCCAAGTAGCTGGGACTACAGGTGTGTGCCAACATACCCAGCTAATTTTTAAATTTTTTGTAGAAATTAGATCTCGCTATGTTACCTAGGTTGGTCTCAAACTCCTGGGCTCAAGCCATCCTCCCACCTCGGCCTCCCAAAATGCTGGGATTATAGACGTGAGTCACCGTTTCCAACCTGTGGAGGTGATGTTTGAGGTGGCAGGGAAAGATGAATCAAATTTTTAAAAAGTGGATATAAGGTGTGGACTGAGGTATAGAGGCCTGGAAGAGAATAAAAACAACAGCCCACAACATGATCAAGAGGTAAGGTCTAATCCAATCTGGCTGGATTAGAAAGGAAAATTGGGGCCAGGCTCAGTGGTTTAGCCTGTAATCCCAGCACTTTGGGAGGCCGAGGCGAGTGGATTGCCTGAGCCCGCAGGTTCAAAACCTGCCTGGGCAACTTGGCAAGACCTCCTTTCTACAATAAATCAAAAACTAGCCGGACGTGGTAGCGCACACCTGTAGTTCCGGCTACTTGGAAGGCTGAGGCAGAAGGATCGCCGGAGCCCAGCAGGTCAAGGCTGCGGTGGCCAGGAGTGTGCCACTGCACTCCAGTCTGGGTGACAGAGTGAGACTCCAACTCAAAAAAAAAAAAGGAAAATTGGAAGATGAAGATAGAAAGATCCTTTAAGAGACCATCCTGGGCCAGGCTTGGTGACTCAGCCTGTAATCCCAGCACTTTGAAAGGCTGAGGCAAGTGGATTGCCTGAGCCCACGGATTCGAGACCCACCTGGGCAACTTGGTGAGACCTCGTCTCTACAATAAAAAAAAAAAAAAGAAAAGAAAATTAACCGGGTGTAGTAGCGTGTGCCTGTAGTTCCAGCTACTTGGAAGGCTGAGGCGGAAGGATCGCTGGAGCCCAGCAGGTCGAGGCTGCAGTGGCTGGGAGTGTGCCACTGCACTCCAGTCTGGGTGACAGAATGAGAATCCAACTCAAAACAAAAAAAAAGAGGGACCGTTCTAGAGACCCAGGGGCCCTTTGTTTTTATCAGCATTATTGCTTGTGATAGTAAATTGTTTGTGACTGTACATTCCACTGGAATGTACCATGTCATTATATCTTTATACTCCCTTTTAGCCCAGTAGCTAGGACATAATAGGAATTCAGTAAATGTTTGCTGAATGAATTAATATTGCAGAGGGTCTACAATGTTATCCTGGGAAGTGTTTACCTGTGGGTCAGGAAACTGCTGAGGGTGTCTAAATGGAAGATCTTATATAGTGTTAGGAAGATGGATCTGGAAGTAGGCGGTGGAATGCCTTGGCGAGGGGAGAGATACAAGTGGGAGAGCGGTTGGGAGGGTCATATGTGGTCCAGATTTCAGCCCTGAAGCCTCTATCAGGATGGCTGGCTGGAGGAAAGGAAAGGAGACAGATATACCTCAATAAAGCTGGGGGGTGGGGGAGGGAGAAGGAGGCAGGGAGAAAAACACCGTAGGGCTGGTACTCAGCAGCTGAATGCATGGTAGGGGGAAGAGGGACACAGAGAAGGCTTCAAAAGAACCTAGGCCCTGAAGGAAAACAAGAACACTGGGAGAAGGAGATTTGAGTGGATAGAGATCAGGGTATCTGTATCATAAAGCAGCTGGATAAGTTCCTGTCTCCAGATGAATTAAAAGAGCAATACTGAAGGAAAACTTTCCAAGAGCACAAGTGACATTCATGAAGACCAAGTTGTTAAAAATAGCCATCATGGGCTGGGCACGGTGGTTCAAGCCTGTAATCCCAGTACTTTGGGGGGGCCAAGGCGAGAGGATTGCCTGAGCCTGCAGTTCGAGACCAGCCTGGGCAACATGGTGAGGCCTCATCTCTACAACAAATTAAAAAATTAGCAGGGCATGGTAGCATGTGCCTGTAGTTCCAGCTACTTGGAAGCCTGAGGCAGAAGGATCTCTGTAGCCCAGCAGGTAGAGGCTGCGATGGCCGTGAGCGTGCCACTACACTCCAGCCTGGGCAATGGCGTGAGACTCCAAAAAAAAAAGTCATCATGGATTGTACCCTACATATTTAAAATTAAAAATTAAAAAAAAAAGAAATGAGGGGAAATCAAGCAGCAACAGGTGGACAAATATCTCTAAAGAAATGGTTAACAGAAAGAATCAATATAAATAAGAACAAATAGGACAAAAAAAA
>CAUYQG010090834.1:0-23481 GCA_963574415.1 Tarsius wallacei | reverse complement strand
CACCCACCAAATGTTCTTTTCAGGTAAGAGGAAGAAAAATCTGGTAACAGATGTTAACCTTAATCCATGACAGCCTATCCTATAAACCCTTTTCATCATATGAATCTGTGACTGACCTATCCTATAAACCTTTGTCATTCTATGCTTATGCTAATACCAAGTAAAACGATTCTATAGAAACTTAAATACTTATTCTACAACCTAAAGTGGCCCATCCCAGAATGTTTGGAATGTGGCCCAGTCCAAAGTTCACAGTGGGCTACCTGGAAGTAACCTAGCCATATTCTTTCAACAAAATGGCTGCCTAAACTTATATTTCTAAAACTATATTCTACAATTTACACCTTACTCAACTTCAATAAATCTTAAAAGCCGGGCTCAGTGGCTCAGCCTGTAATCCCACGTCTTGGGAGGCTGAGGTGAGTGGATTGCCTGGGCCCGCGGGTTCGAGACCCGCCTGGGCAACTTGGTGAGACCTCATCTCTACAATAAATCAAAAAATCAGCCGGGCATGGTAGCGTGCGCCTGTAGTTCCAGTTACTTGGAAGGCTGAGGTGGAAGGATCGCTGGAGCCCAGCGGGTCGAGGCTGCGGTGGCCGGGAGCGGCCACTGCACTCCAGTCTGGGTGACAGAGTGAGACTCCAACTCAAAAAATAAATAAATAAATAAATAAAAATAAAAATAAAAAAATAAATCTTAAAATCACGACCCAGAAGCCTGTGACCAGTATGAAGTCTCTTAGATGTGACCCGAGTTTGAACTGTAAGTTGTGTGAAAGCCAAAACTGCAGTTTATGGAAGCCTAACGCTCAGTGGGCCCCTGTGGCCGGCTCCCAACAGTTTTTGGAGTGGAGACTTAACCTAATCATTTAATGTCTCAATTTTGACTATAGATGTTCATTAACAAGAAAACTATCAGGGTGCAACCAGAAATTCAGCACAGGACTAATGGCAGTTGGTCATATTGATCTTACCTAAATAGGAGGAAAAAAATGGTCCCATAGAAAGTGAGAACATCATTAAACTAAAAAACAGCGAGAAACCTGAATTTTCATTCATCTTGTAAGCACTTGAGAGAACTTCCAGAAGTTAAGTGTCTTTCCCCTTTATTTTGTGTTTACCTCTTATCCAATTCTTAATTCTCACCCAGTAAAAATAAGAGAGAATGAGTCCACTTTGCTAAAATGGGAAAAGGAATATACTTTTGAACCTATTTTAAAATTAAAATAATCAAATTATCTCTACCATATTTTTGAGTTTTTGGAAATGTATATTGCCACACATATGAAAGAACGAGAAATCTCTACATTAGCTCTGAACTGGGGATACATAATAAATAAAATGTGATTTTTCCATACTTTAAGAAGTCAGCTGCATTGAAAATTGGAATGAAAATATTTTATAATGTTATGATTTTAAAAACGATTATTTTTTGAGATTATTAGAAAAGAGAATTCAGAAGTTAACGTGCAGGCTTTAGAAGGAACTGAAACCAAGCACATACTGTTAAAAAAAAAAAAAATCCCAGCTCCCCATTGCGAGTGGCCCCCTCTCTAGGGGGCAGCAGAGACGCCCAGGAGGGGACAGAGATCGCTGCGACCCGAGAGAGGCCGAGCGGGTGGGGGGCAATGCCGCGCCAGGCTCAGGACTGCTGCCCGGCGCGGGGGTCGGAGGAGGAGGCGGAGAAGCCACTTCACAGATGAGCCTCCGTCGGCGACGCTCTCCGCCCGCCGGACGGGAGGCGGGGTGGCGGCCCGATGAAAGAAGCAGCCTGGAAGGCAGGAAGGAAGGAGCGAGGGAGGGACGGGAACAGTAGGAGGAGCAGCAGCCAGCTGGGCTGCAGCGGCGGCGGGAGGAGGCGCGGCCCCCTCGAGGCCACGTTTTGTTTTTGTTATTTTCCATCGCAGTAGTTCCCGGAGGCCATTCCCGAGGACCGACCGCTCCGCAGCCCGGCGGTCCCGACCTTCCAGGTGACAGCCGGTCACCCTGGTAGGAGTCAGCTCCGCCCCAAGTCACCCCCTCCCGCCCACAGCCCCATTCCCCGCCCCGCCTGCCGGAGCCTGCCCGAGGCGCGCGCGGCGGCCGCAGCGGGGCTGCAGCGCTGGAGCCGGCGGCGGCGGGGCCCTCGGCGCCGTCCACCCACCCGGCCGACCCGCGGCGGAGAAGGGGCAGGTCTGGCCCCGAGACGCTAGCCCGTGAAGAGAGCATGCCCGTTTAACCCGCCCTCCCTGCCCGACTGGCCGCGGCGCCCGCCTCGGTGCCCGCCGCCGGAGCCTGGGAGCCGCGCCCGGGAAGTGCCGCATGGGGCAGGGCCGCTGAAGCGCAGAGTTCGGGGTCGCGCCGCTCCGAAGCGGACGTGGGGGCCCGCGCGCAGTTGGCACAGTTTCGGCGGCTCCTTCAGCGCGGGAGTTGGGGGCGCGGCGCGCCCGGCCGGCCTCCCCGGTGCCCTCGGGCGCCGTGAGTTATGGAGCCGCCCAGCTGCATTCAGGATGAGCCGTTCCCGCACCCCCTGGAGCCCGAACCGGGCTCCCCAGCCCAGCAGGGCCCCGGGAAGCCGGGCGACAAGCGGTTCCGACTGTGGTACGTGGGGGGGTCGTGCCTGGACCGTAGGACCACGCTGCCCATGCTGCCCTGGCTCATGGCTGAGATCCGCCGGCGCAGCCAGAAGCCCGAGGCGGGCGGCTGCGGGGCGCCGGCGGCCCGCGAGGTGGTCCTGGCTCTCAGCGCGCCCTTCTTGCGCTGCGTCCCCGCGCCAGGCGCCGGGGCGGCTGGGGGCACCGGCCCCGCGGCCGCGCAGCCTAACCCGGCGGTGTTCATCTTCGAGCACAAGGCGCAGCACATCTCGCGCTTCATCCACAACAGCCACGACCTCACCTACTTTGCTTACTTGATCAAGGCTCAGCCCGACGACCCCGAGTCGCAGATGGCCTGCCACGTTTTCCGCGCCACGGACCCCAACCAGGCAAGACGCGGGCTCGGAGGCGCGGGGACGGGCCCAGCCCGGGGGGCTGCGGGCGTAGGGCCGGAGGTGCAGGGAGGGCGGGGAGCCCACTTGAAGGAGCTACTGTGGTCTAGCTGCAGGCGCGCGCGCTCCACGTGGCGCGCTTGAGCGCCGGCCCGTCCCTCTCCTGGGACCTGGAAGTGGGGAATAAGGCGTTCCGGGGCTGGGCTAGCGGCAGGAGCGGCCGGCTGGCAGGATCAGGGGAGTGGGAGACGGAGAGGTGCATCCGAGGAGGAGGCTGGAGGAAGCAGGCGTCCGGGGAGGATCGCGGTGTCTGGGATGTGACCGGCCATGCCGGGGTGTGCATATGTGTCCGTGCGTGTGGAAGATGGAACGCGGGACAAGGCTGGGTTCCTAGAGGTCTTCGTGAGTGCTCAATCTCGGATGAGTCTTGCACCTTAATCCATTTGGCCAGTCGCGTCATAGTCACCGCAGTACCTGCAGGTCTCCGGTCCGGAGGAGAATTTCGGAGCGGGGCTTAGGGAAAAGTTACCAGACTTTGTCAGATTGGCAGCAAAGTACAATTCTGCATCTGGATATTGAGTGGGAAGGCCTTTTTCTGGCAATTTTTTTACCCATTTATTGGAGGCAGAATCAATACATACTTCGGTGATTTAAAAATCAGTGTAGAAGAGGCTTCTAATATTTTTTAAAAATCATTTAAAATTTTTGTTTCTAATATCATTTCTTCAGAGTTTACTAAACCGAAATGTTCTGTTACCAGTGAACTTTTATTTCCTTGAAAAGGTCCTTATCGAACTGGAGAGGAAAACTTTACTACAATGATTGTGGCTTTGGAAACAGGCTGTTTTTCCTTTAATGTGTAAAGAGTTTTTTTTTTCTTCCATGTCAAAATACTGTTTTAAAAATGGTTATTTAATGTTTGCGAAGTACTTTAGGTCCTTTGGAGAAATAGAGTTGTCTAAATAGAAATAAATAAAGTCTCAAGTTGCACCATGTGACTTTCTTTTGGTAGCTGGGAAATTAATAATAGTAAGATGAGAAAAACATTCTATAAATAAAGCTTTAATTTTTTTCTTATTTCATAATTCCTGTGTCTGTAATTGAAAGACTTTCTGTTTGTTCAGTAGTTTTTCACAAAAGGACTGTAGCTGAACTGAAGAAAATAAAACTTCATTGTCTTACATTTTATCAGTTACTTGTAAAATAGCTTAATATCTTAAGTCAGAACTTTAATTTGTGATTACTATTATATTTATGGCAAAAATATCTTACTACATATTATCTCAAAATACTAACCATGATTAAATGAATTTCATTTTGTGATCATTTGTTTGAAACTTATTTTTAACTTTCACGTATCAAAATTTTATGGTTCTGGAAGTAAGGAGAAGCAATTGCATTTTTCCAGGGCTTTAAGGAACTTGCCATTACCCTTGGGAGTTTATGTTAAAGTTATTTTCTTCAGATCTGATACATGATACATTATTGCTAATTTCATTGATGGTCATGTCACCTTGAATTCTCAGCCACTATTGTTCAATCTCACCTGTACTCATTGGTAGGAGGTCAATTAAAAACATCATTTTATTTTCCTCCATTATCTATTATCTATTTAAATGTTAGAGACAGAATGTGCTATTACTTCACAAATATTAACATGCTTAGGCTCATTTTCTCATTTTAGTCCAGTGGGAGCAGTAGAGTTGCTTTTTGATAGAAGAAAAAAAAAAAAAACACCCCCCCAAAACCAAACAAACTAACTTTCCTGTTTATTGCCATTTCCCAGATAAGGCCTTGATCTAAATATATGAATTTCTATTTGCTCTGAACTGTGAGAACCCCTGGCAGAGTATCATTAATTTGAAAAGCCAGATGCAGTCTCCGGGTTACACACTCCAATGCTTGGGAAGAGGGTTGAATGAGGACCCCGGAGGACTGGATAGGGAGTGTCCTTTCTCAAGTGCCACTTAACTGCAGTTGAAGAGCCCCTGGATGGAATGTCAGCTCAGTGCTGCTGGAGCTGCTGATTTCCCAAGAGAAAGTGGAAATCTGAACTTTCATGTATGACTCCACATTTTAAAGTGTTGGCAAATATTTTAAACTTTTAAGAATCCTATCAGGGCCAAACAATACACATCTGAGGGATGGCTTCAGAGATCCATGGGCTGCCACTTTTGATCTTTGGCATAAATATTTGTTGAGTGGATGAGGGCAGTCATTGACACTGTGTGCTCATTGTCACGTTTCCTTTTGAGCATCTGAGTTCAGTAGACACAGTAGGGGGAGTTGGGGTCGTCATTCTGGAAGAATTTACAAGTAAAATTCCCAAAAGCAGTGATTCTGCAGCTGGACATGTTACAGGGGTAAACCCAACATATTGTTATCTTCCAGGAAGGTGCTTCATACAGAGTGGGCTCTGGGTGGTTCTAGTACCCTTATTTCAAGGGTTCTAGTACCCTTGAAATAAGAAGGAAGAAGCCCTGCTGTTTGCTTTATCCTGAGTTCTGCATTTGAAGTGGAAAATTATTTGTACTTGAGATTGTTGTTAGAGGGTTTCCTAAGTGTTTTCCACAGTCATTGAATAAAATATTGAAGGTAGCTTAGAGCAGTGGGCCTGCAAATTTCCCCAAGTAAACTTGCCTCTGGCTTGTTTGTCTCCCATGCCTTTTCCTTTTCATACACAGGCATAAAGGGTAGTACCCCTGGACTGTTCAGGGCAATCTGGGACATTTGGTCACTGTAGTTCAATAGCAAAGTTTGTGTTCATGCAGAGCCACTGAGTTGGAGAATTGTGGTTTCTAACAAAAAATGATATTGTTTTGAAGAATATCTACTCGCATATCTTTTTGGAGGGTGGATCTGCATGTGACTTCAGAGCTGGGAGGGCTGTGCTTGGGCCTGTTGTCAGGAGTTGCCACAGTGATAGCTTCTTGGCTCCACACCTCCCTGGTGGGTCAGAGTCAGCTTAAGGGTGTGTGTCAGAAGTCTTCAGCCAGGATGCCCTGATGCATAGTTACTTGTTCTGTGTGCAAAGAGAGGGGGTCAGATGTATGCCAACACAGATCTGTCCCTATTTATTCAAGCCTGTGTAGTCTTGTACAGGAGGAATGTCAGGCTTAGCATGTTTCAGCTGAACTTGGATATTTCAGCTAAGAAAAGGGCCTAATCCCGTGGGCAAAAAGTGGGTTGTCGACTTAAAACTACAACCAAGGAACCAAGAATATCTGGTTTTCTCCTTAATAGCGAGGGTAGGTCAAATATTTATCCACTTTCAAAAAGAGAGATTCTCAGACTTGAGTGTGTGTTAGAATCACCTGGGGGCTTTTTAATACAGACTGCTGGACCCTACCCTCAGTTTCTGATTCTAAGAAGTTCCCTGGTGATGCTCAGACTACTGGCCTGGGGACAGTTTCAGAACCACTGCCCCAAGTTATTTTGCTCATTTGACTGGCTATATGACCATTTCTGTGTGGCATTACTTCATTTTCTCTCTTAAAAAGTTGTTTTATGTTATTCATTCATCTATTACCACAATAAAAAAGCAGCTGTTATTGTTATTTCAGATGATTTTAACAGCATGATTATATCTCTTAATTATGGTATAAACAGTCATTTAAGAGATAAAAACACGATTGCCATAATTTTCATTCATTCTGTTTGTATATTTATTTTTTAAAGCTTCCAAGAATGACTTTAAAGAGCTTTATTCATGTAATCAACTTTCATTTAATTTTTATCAGTATATTTTAACACGGTCTCTTCCCACTTCTTCATAATTAATGGTCAGTGGCTTTGGGAATGTACCAGTCAGAATGCCAGAGATAGAAATCTGGAAGTTTTCACCAGTCTGTCTCTCTGCTTTTAAGTAGTTTGTACTGTGGAGAGGAACATCTGTCTCTTTTTTTGTTTGCTCTTAGTTATTTTTTGTTATTTTTCTCCCCTAAGTCTGAGGTAGAGGATAATCTGCCTTGGCTCCCTGGTACAGTCTTGACTACAGTATCAGAATATTGGGGGGAGGGGGGAAAGGTAGAAACGTGTGCCTGGAGGCTCCCAGCTGCAAATAGGAGCCTTATGCTGAAGATTGATGTTGTTCAGAATCAGCATTTGGTTATCATAAACCAGAGATTCTCAGACTTGAGTGTGTGTCAGAAACACCTGGGGGCTTATTAATAGAGACTGCTGGACTCTTCCCTCAATTTCTGATTCTAAGAAGTTCCCTGGTGATGCTCAGACTACTGGCCAGTTTCAGAACCACTGCCCTAAGTTATTTTGTTCATTTCGCTGGCTATATGACCATTTCTGTTTTCTTACTCATTTTTGCAGTCATTCTCAGACTTGGAAGTTCAAGGTGAATGTGAGGAGTAATATTGTTTGACTACAAAAGATTTTAAAGAAACTCTTCATCTAGCCTAGTGACTGTGCATATCTTTCCCCCTAGATAGACGTTATTCTGCCAGGCATCATTAAGACTATGTGTATGTTGAATGAAAACTTTGCCTCTCAGCCAAGAGTTTAAGTTTTAGGAGTGGAGTAAACAGTTCGTTTTGGGGGGAAAATGGTTTGAGCATTCCTCATCTGAAGTCCAAAGTGCTCCAAAATCGAAATCTTCACCAACATGACACCATAGGTAAAAAATTCTACATCTGACCTCATGCAGTGGGTCGTCGACAAAATGTACAAAATTATCTAAAATATTGTATAAAATTACCTTCATAAATGAATTTCATGTTTAGACTTAGGCTTCATCTCCAAGCTCATCATGTATATGCAAATATTTCAAAATCTGAAAAAAAATTTGAAACACTTCTGTTCCCAAGCATTTTGGATAAGGGGTACTCAACCTATATATCATAATGTCAAGTTACGAAAGCGTTTGCAAAAATTAAAGCTTTATTATTTGCATCCTGATAGACAACAACATTCAGTAAGGCTTACTTACTCTGTTCACATTCACATGCCCTTTTATCAGTTAGGTATGAGTGAATTAATTGCTCAGTGAGGAAACTGATGATTTTTGTGAATTTTCTACATTATCTGATGTGTTGTTTGCCCAAGAGGCAAAAGATATGTGCCAGAAAAATATCAGCATGCTTGGTATATTGGCAATTAAGAAAATCAGGCAAAAAGAAATAGAATTAGGCAGTTTGGTGAATAAAATGATGACCAGCCTAAATAATTATTACAAACAATTTTATTGACTTTTTTTGTTTTAAATCTCAAAATGTTTTGTTAAAAACATCTGGATAGTTGTCTTAGAGTCCCATTTTCTTTGGGCTATGTGGGCATATCTCAGCCAAGTCAATATAAATTTACTTGGATATACCCCCTTGTAAAGTGAAGAACAAATCAGTTATGATTTGATTTAATAGTATATTCAGAATTATTTGGCCAGGAAAAGGATTTTGCTTGAAACATGGTCTGCATAACATATTAATACTTTTAAAAAAATCTTTTCCATTGTTTTTATTAATACAAATTTAACAACTTACTGGGATGTCTCCATTAAGGATGTCATTAGCTTGTTACTTTAAGTTGTGGTACGGTATGTCCACATTACACTGTAGAGTTTGTCTGAGTAGCTCCTTAGTGCATTTCCTTAAAAGTGAAGCTTTATTGAGCCCTTGCTGGATGACAGCACTGCTCTCACTGCTTCTCCTAGATAATCACATTTTAGCTTTGCAGTGACTATGTCAAGTATGTTCCAATATTTTCCCCATTTACAGTTGAGAAAAGTGAGGTATAGAAAGGTTAAATTATTTCCACAAGGTCACAAGACTTGTAATGGTAGAAGCAGTTTTCAATCTAGGCGAGTTCTAATGCCTATTCTTGTACTTGCTGGAATGCAGTTATTGAAAATTCGTTTTCAGTTGTCAGTCTTATAAAATTTTATGCGATCACTTTTTCCTATCCATATTAAGATCGCCACAGTTAAATATATTTATTAAAGTTGTAAAATGATAATTAATGCTAAATGCATTTTTGTATATTGTTATGCCAGTATGTACTTTTGTTTTAATGGGAACTGAAAAAGTCTGTGTGATTTGTTAGGCTGGTAAAGCTGAACTCTGGTGTATCTTTTGTTTAGTGTCTTTAGGAATAGCAGGGAAATAAACCATGAGTCTACAGTATTTGTAACCCTTATAACTTTAGCTTAGAATAAAAAAAATCATTAGGATATGTAGTTAGGAACATGTACAGCCTTGCATTTGAATATATTTTATGGAATTTAAAAGTATGTACGTATTATAAAGTATTACAGAGTGTAAATGGCAAATTATTGAGCTATACTTATATAAAGTATATAATTAAATAATATGAAGTGTAAAATTATAAAATATGGAAATAATGCATCTTAACTTCATTATAAAACACATAATAAAGCAAGAAACATTGGGACCAAGGCATGCTTTCTTAATTACTTTGGTCTAAAGAGAAAAGAACGGCAACTTGGTGAGCCCTTGTCTCTACAATAAATAAAAAATTAGCCAGGTGTGGTAGCATGCGCCTGTAGTTCCGGCTACTTGGAAGGCTGAGATGAAAGGATTGCCGGAGCCCAGCAAGTCGGTGCTGGGGTGGCCGTGAGCGTGACACTGCACTCTAGTCTGGGCGACAGAGTGAGACTCCAACTCAAAAATAAAAAATAAAAAATAAAAGAACAGAGGTGGCTGTAATATGTAAATGTCAAAGTTAGGTAAAGTTCAATGACCTAGATTTGCAGGGGTTCAAGCAGAGAAAAGTGATTTAAAAAAAAATCACAGAATCCTTAGAGCATCAGCACACTGAACCTGTGCTATAGTTAGTTGTTTTGAAAAATATCATCTTTTATCACACTGAATTTAGGTTGTTGATATAAATGTGACTAGTTTTATACTTGTGTTTGTGGTTATTTTGTAAAAAGGTTTTGGTGTTAGATTTCTTTGAAAGCTAGAGGTAGGCCAGGCATGGGGGCACACGTCTGTAATCCCAGCACTTTGGAGGCCAAGAAGGGAGAATTGCTTGAGTTTGCAAGTTTGAGACCAGCCTGGGCAACAAAGCTAGAGCTTGTCTCTATAAGAAATTAAAAAAATTAGCCAGATGTGACGGCATGTGCCTGTAGTCCCAGCTACTCTGGAGGCTGAGGCAGAAGGATCACTTAAGCCCAGGAGATTAAGGTGAGCTTTGATCGTGCCACAGCATTCTCTAAATTGGGTGACAGAATGAGACACTGTCTCTCAAAAAGAAAAAAAAGAAGCTAGAGCTATAAGAATATGACGTGTGTAGATTTTTATGAACATATTTAAATAACGGCACAATATTATGTTAGAATCTTTTTTAAAATTTTTATTTATTTATTTTTTGAGTTGGAGTCTTACTCTGTTGCCCAGACTGGAGTGCGGTGGCCGCTCTCGGCCATCGCAGCCTCGACCTGCTGGGCTCCAGCGATCCTTCCGCCTCAGCCTTCCAAGTAGCTGGAACTACAGGTGCGCGCTCCCATGCCCGGCTAATTTTTTGATTTATTGTAGAGATGAGGTCTCACCAAGTTGCCCAGGTGGGTTTCGAACCAATCAGGAAATCCACTCACCTCAGCCTCCCGAGGCGCGGGATTACAGGCTGAGCCACCGAGCCCGGTTTATGTTAGCATCTTAATTTACCTTTAAAGGGGTCCTGAGCAACACAAGTTTGGAAAGCTCCGAGTATAAACCTTCAGGCATTATTTAATATGTCTTTGGTGTCTATGATTGTATGACAGAACAAGACAAAATATGGAATTTAAATTTTGTTTGGTTTAATTTCAGATAATCTTGACATAGGTTTTTACAGCTCCACTGAAAAGATATTGGGATTATTATTATTTTTAAAGTTAGTGATCTCTTCCAAGTTTTGCTTTTTGCAAGATGTCGGGGTTGGTCAGAGTATCTCCAAGTAATGGAATCTTCCTTGCTAAAAATAGCCAAAATTTGCTGTGCTAGTTCTTTTATTTTGTGGGTGCTTTTAATAAGCTGAATAGTCTTCATTTTTAAACTTTTGTGAATTTTCACATGATTTTCTAAAATTCTCAAAATTAAAACTGTGGGATCTTTGTAGTATGACTATTATATAATGTGTGAGTAATTTATTATCAGTTTCAGTTTCTAGGTCAAACACGGTGATTCTGGTTAAGAAAATCCAGTAATCATTTATATCTCACAATTATATCTTCTTTTGTATCTCACAAATGTATACATTTTTGGTAATGGATTATATGCTTTGGACAATTATGGCTTTTATAGATCAATAAGCAAAATCTCTAAGACCCTAAGATGGCTTTCTGCTTTTTATTTTTTACTTTATTTATTTGTTTATTTATTAGAGACATTATCTCACTCTGTTGCCCAGGCTGGTCTCCAACTCCTGGGCTCAAGTGATCCTCCTACCTCAGCCTCCCATAGTGCTGGGATTATAGGCCACCACACCCGGCTGCTTTCTGCTTTTTCAGTTTACCTCTTGCCTTGGTTTCAGCCATTTAATTCCCATCGCCTAAGCAGCTTGAGAGATTTTCCGAGTTTACCTGAATAAAACTGGTGGGCCTTTCTGTTTGGTTTTCCAGATATTTCTTGCATCTAGATTTTCAGTAGCATGTTCTTTGGGATAGCCATTGGGATACCTCATTATTCTGTATTGGCCTCTCTGTTCCTGTTACTCCCTTTGAAACCACCTGATGCCCCACCCTTTAAATATTGTGCATTACCTGCCTGATTGAATTTCTTCCTCGTCATGGAAGCTGGTCTTTGTTCTGAGAGAGGATCTGGTGTCTGGCCCTCACTCCTTCCTGTCAGCTCCTTCCAAGGCTGTTAATAAGTTTTATTTTGTACAGATTTGTGTACAGATTTTGTGTACAGATTTTATTTTGGTTTTCATAGGGAGTTTTGTGAAGACCTGTTGGCATGAACATAATGGTGAGGGAGGGCATGACCCTTTTATATCTGTCCACAATTCTTTTATCTGATTTGAGGCAGGCTCGGTGGGCAGATCTCTGTCTAGTTTCTAATAGCAGTATTAAAATAGTATGAAAACGGTGGTGGTATATTCTGTCTGTGGACAGCCCTTTATATTTTGACTTCCCCCATTGATCCTAAATCTTTCCAGTGGTCAAATCATTCTGTCAAAATAATATTTGATAAATTTATTTATTATCTGTTCGTGTAAGTAAAGTGTGTTAGTTGTAACAATAGACTATCAACTAATAGTTTATCTGCCATTAGGGATCTGGAAGTTAATTGGCATATAACCTGTATTTTTATCAGAAGTTAGGTTGGAGATACATATTTGAAAATTTTATTGTTCATTTCAATAAGTGGAGTGTGAGCATGACAAAATTATATCTATCTTAACATATGAGAAAGTTAGAGAGGTTCTTTGGAATAAAGAATATATAAAAACAATCTTTAATTTCTCAAGAATTCTCATCAAAGCCCAAATTACACCGTAACAGAAGATTGTTATCTCTCTTTTGCTTGATTTACCACAATTCTCCAGCATTTGATTTTATCCTAGGATCTATCTCCTAAACTTCTAGGAGCCAGGTTGATAGTAATAATAATAGTAGTAGTAACTACTACTTTTATATTTATTTTCTAGACCAGAGGTCCTCGAACTTTAGCATGCATCACCTGCAGGGTTTGCTACAATACTGATTGCTGGGCCCTCACCCTCAGAGTTTCTCATTCAGTAAATCTGGGGTGAAGTCTTTAATTTGCATCTCTAACAAGGTGATACTGATGCTGCTGGTCTGGGGACCACGCTTTAAGTACTGCTCTAGACCATGGGTTGTCAAAACTATGCATTTTATTTTTGTAAATACAGTATATTTGAACACAGCCCAATTCATTTATTTACATCTTATCTATGCTTTTATGCGAACAATGGCAGTGTTGAGTATTTGTGACCTATAATCTGGCCCTTGACAGAAAAAATTTAGTAATCCCTGCTCTGGACAATCTTGGGGGGGGGGGGGCGTATTTTAATACTCTTTTTTTTTTTGAATCGGAGTCTCACTCTATTGCCCAGGCTGGAGTGCAGTGGCACGCTCATGGCCACCCCAGCGTCAACCTGCTGAGTGCTGGCGATCCTTCTGCCTCAGTCTTCCAAATAGCCAGAACTACAGGTGCACGCTACCACACCCGGCTAATTTTTTGATTTTTTTTTTTTTTTTTTTTTTGAGTTGGAGTCTCACTCTGTCACCCAAGCTGGAGTGCAGTGGCCGCTCCCAGCCACCGCAGCCTCGACCTGCTGGGCTCTGGTGATCCTTCCGCCTCAGCCTTCCAAGTAGCTGGAATTACAGGCATGCGTTACCACGCCCGGCTAATTTTTTGATTTATTGTAGAGATGAGGTCTCGCTTGCCCAGGCGGGTCTCGAACCCGCGGGCTCAGGCAATCCAATCACCTCAGCCTCCCAAGGCGCGGGATTACAGGCTGAGCCACCGAGCCCGGCTCCTTTATTCCTTTTTTACGACCGAAAGATCTTCCCTTGAGTAAGTATATGGTGTTTCGCTTCATCTGTTTCTGTTCATCTGTTGATGGAAATTCGAGGAGTTTCTACCTTCTGGCTATTGGTTACAGTGCTGCTGTGAACAAACACTTGTGTACAAATATTTATTTGAGGACCTGTTTCAGTTCTCTTGTGAGTTTACTTAGGATTATAGGTATGAGCCACCACACCTGGCCTATGAAATGGCATCCCACTGTGAGTTTTGTTTTTTTTAAATCAGGGTCTTACTCTGTCACCCATATTGGAGGGCAGACATGATCACGGCTCACTGCAGCCTCAATCTCCTGGGCTCAAGTGATCCCCACATCTTAATCCCAAGTAGCTAGGACCACAGGCATGTGCCGCCGCCCCCGTCTGATTTTGATTTTTTTTTTTTTGTAGAGATGAGGTTTCACTATATTGCCCAGGCCAGTCTTGAACTCCTGAGCTCAAGTGATCCTCTTACCTCAGTCTCCCAAAAGTGCTGAGGTTACAGGTGTGAGTCACCACACCCAGCTTCATTGTGGTTTTGATTTGCATTTCCCTACTGACTAATCACAGGGAACATCTTTTCATGTGCTTGTTGACAGTCATTTGTACATCTTCTTTGGAGAGATGTCTATTCATGTTCTTTGCTCATTTTTTAAATTGGGTTGCTTGGTATTGAGTTGCATGAGTTCTTGAAATATTCTGGATATATCATACTTTTGTTTTTTGAGTTGGAGTTTCACTTTGTCGCCCAAGCTGGAGTGCAGTGGCACACTTATGGCCACCCCAGCATCGACCTGCTGGGCTCCGGCGATCCTTCTGCCTCAGCCTTCCGAGTAGCTGGACCTACAGGCACGCGCTACCATGCCTGGCTAATTTTCTTGATTTGTTGCAGAGACAAGGTCTTGCCAAGTTCCCCGTGGCTAGTCTCGAACCTGTGGGCTAAGGCAATCCACTCGCCTCGGCCTCCCAAAGTGCTGGGATTATAGACTGAGCCACCGAGCCCGGTCTGACATACTTTTTAAAGGGTCACAGAAGACGCCTGTGTTGAGAATACTGAACACTGCTGGTAAAGAATAGAAAAAGGGGATATGTGAGGAGGTTTTGCAGGAAGCCAGGCAAGAGGTGACTGCAGCTCAGCCCAAGCAGTCTCCATGCAGGGAGTGGGAAGTGGAGACTGGAGAGATCTAATGTGCACTGGACACGATTTCTTGGACTCGATGTAAACTGAGCAGAAAAGAGAGTCAAGAATGACTTCAAATAGTAACAGGAGTTTATACATTTGCCTTTTTGACCCATTTCTTTATGAATTCAGTTCATCTGCTCCTAATTGTTATGCTCTTGCAACTGTTGATAGTACTGTATACCTGAATGCTTCTGCTTGCAAAATATGTTTGTTTGGTTTTTTTTCTCTTTTGAGTCAGTCTCACTCTGTTGCCCAGGCTGGAATGCAGTGACACACTCATGGCCACCAAAGCCTCCACCTGCTGGGCTTAGGTGATCCTTCTGCTTCAACCTTCTAAGTAGCTGAAACCATAGGCATGTGCCTTGATGCCTGGCTAATTTTTTTGATTTACTGTAGAGACGAGGTCTTGCCATGTTGCTCAGGCTGTTCTCAAACCTCTGGGCTCAGGCAATCCTCTCGCCTCTGCCTCCCAAAGTGCTGGGATTACAGGTGTGAACCACTGCGCCCAGATACAAAATTCGTACATTACTACTTTCTATTTTTATTGTGTAAAGTGGCCTACAAAGTATTCTGTTATGTTTTTATGTTTTTCAAATAAATCCCCTCTTTATTTACTTATTTATTTGTTTATTTTTATTTTTATTTTTTTGAGTCGGAGTTTCACTCTGTTACCCAGGCTGGAGTGCAGTGGCACGCTCACGACCATCGCAGCCTCGACCTGCTGGGTGCTCAGGTGATCCTTCCACCTTAGTCTTCCAAGTAGCTGGAACAATAGGCATATGCCACAATGCTCAGCTAATTTTTTTTTCTGACTTGGAGTTTCACTCTGTCTCCCAGGCTGGAGTGCAGTGGCACACTCACGGCCACAGCAGCCTCAACCTCAGGCAATCCTTACTCTCAGCCTTCCACGTAGCTGGAACTACAGGCGTGTGCCACCATACCCGGATAATTTTTTTGATTTACTGTAGAGATGAGGTCTCACTAAGTTGCCCAGGCTGGTCTCGAACCCATGGCCTCAGGCAGTCCTTTCACCTCGGTCTCCCAAAGTGCTGGGATTATAGGCATGAGCCACCGCACCCAGCCACCAGTTAATTTTTTGATTTATTGTAGAGACGAGGTCTCACCAAGTTGTCCAGGCTGGTCTCGAACCCCTGGGCTCAGCAATCCTTTTGCCTCCGCCTCCCAAAGTGCTGGGGTTATAGGCGTGAGCCACCATGCCCAGCAACTCCGTACTTTTTAATGCAAAAAGGAAACAACCTAAACATCCAGGAATTGTGGAATAGCAACTGCCTCACTTGCTGGAGGAGACAAACTCTTGAAGGACGCAAATGTGGGTTGGAACCATGTCAGGGTGACATCATCTTTTAGGCACTGTCCCAGGCCCCTCCTCCATGGAGTGGGCCCATCCAAGGGGGTCTGTGGGAAGACAGTGTGATGCCGTGACTTGGGCCACAACGATGGACTGAGATTCCAGCCTTTCTCACTGCCTGTCTCTGGTCTGTAGTTCTCTGATCATAGGGTGGAGATAGATGGTTCACGATGCCCAGGCTGCCCTCTGGGGAAGCTGGGCATGGTCAGATATTGCCACCTGCTGGCAAGTTTCGGCTCTGCCTGGCCTCCAGCTGGAGAGAGCAAGCAGTGTGGTTCCTCCCCAGAGTCGGGGCTCACTGTAAGCTCCCTGGAGGAAGAAGCCCACGGGAGACCCTCTTCCTCTAAAAACAGGTCCCCTGTAAGGCCTCTTCCAGGCCTGGCATTCCTCCATAAGAGCTAAGGATTGCTTCTCTCCCTGGGAGCCAAAAGAAGAAGTTTCTAACCACTTGGCACGAGGCAAATTATTTTCTACTTGTTTTGGGCAGAAAGGTCATCACCTAGAGGCTGGAGAAGTGGAGAAGAAGCAGGCACACCAAAAACAGGCTTAAAAATCACAGAGCCAGCCGGGCTCGGTGGCTCAGCCTGTAATCCCCCGCCTTGGGAGGCTGAGGTGAGGGGATTGCCTGAGCCCGCAGGTTCGCGACCCACCTGGGCAGGCGAAACCTCATCTCTACAATAAAAAAAAAAAAAAAAAATTAGCCGGGCATGGTAGCGCACGCCTGCAGTTTCAGCTACTTGGAAGGCTGAGGCGGAAGGATCGCCGGAGCCCAGCAGGTCGAGGCTGCGGTGGCCGGGAGCGGCCACTGCACTCCAGTCTGGGCGACAGAGTGAGACTCCAACTCAAAAAAAAAAAAAAAATCACAGAGCCACTTTTCTCATGTTTTTTTCTTGTAAAAATACTAGACTGGGTGTGGTGGCTCACGCCTATAATCCCGGCACTTTGGGAGGCTGAGGTGAGAGGACTGCCTGAGACCACGGGTTCGAGACCAGCTTGGGTAACTTGGCGAGACCTCATCTCTACAATAAATCAAAAACATTAGCTGGGCATGGTGGCACGTGCCTGTAGTTCCAGCTACTTGGAAGGCTGAGGGGAAGGATCACCTGAGCCCAGCAGTTCGAGGCTGCGGTGGCTGGGAGCATGCCACTGCACTCCAACCTGGGTGACAGAGTGATCCAATTAAAAAAAAATACTGGCCAGGCTCAGTGGCTCAGCCTGCAATCCCAGCGCTTTGGGAGGCCGAGGTGAGTGGATTGCCTGAGCCTGCGGGCTCGAGACCCGCCTGGGCAACTTGGCAAGACCTCATCTCTACAATAAATCAAAAATTAACCAGGCGCGGTAGCGCGTGCCTGTAGTTTCGGCTACTTGGAAGGCTGAGGCGGAAGGATCGCTGGAGCCCAGCAGGTCGAGGCTGCGGTGGCTGGCAGCGGCCACTGCACTCCAGTCTGGGCGACAGAGTGAGACTCCAACTCAAAAAAAAAAAGACTTTTGATAAATATTGCCAAATCGCCCTCTATGGAGTAGAGATCAATTCATGCTGTCACTCACACAGTAGAAGGTAAGCCACGGAACCTCAGAATTATTACGTATGTTTCAGAAGAGAGGAAACACGTGTGCATTCACCATCTCTCAAGGTAGACAGACCAGGTGCTGTCAACCTATCTACAAGACGAGGAGCCTGAGCCTCGGGGGCTCCCTTGCTTGCCTGGGTAACACAGCTTTTTAGTGCCTGGACTCTGGCTGGAGCTTTGGTTTTCTGGTGCCTAACCCCAGACGCCTTCCTTGACCCCGTGCTGTCTCTTGGATCCCATAAGCAGACTCTGCGTTAGGTTGGACAGCACATTTGGGTCTTCAGAAGCCTTCTCTGAACGTGGGAGGCATCACTGGCCTTCCAGGCAGAGTTTCAGTTCTGGAGGATACTTTGGCCTCTGAGGGAGAAGTTCTAGAAAGGCAGAGGCCACTGTGAGAAGGGTAGGCCTGAACGCACCTGTGACTAGAAAAAGCAGGGTAGTATAGTGCTTTACAGCACAGTCTTTAAATGAAAGAGAAAATACACAAGACAGCCCTGAGTTTCTGGTTCCACCACATTCTAGCTCAGGAACTGTGAACCATTTATTTATTTTTTGTCTAAGTTGCTGTTTTTCAGTTCTAATACATGTCTACTATAAAAGTATCTGCCTCACAAGATTGCTGCTGGAACTCACTAATTTGATGGTATAAATTATTTAGCAGCAATTAGCACATGGTAATATAATATAAGCTTTGCTATTATTATTAATTTAATGGACGGAGTCCTGGTCTATTCATGATAAGAGGTGAGAGCTAGCTCAGGCTGGGTCCCTTTTTTTGTTTTTTGAGTTGGGGTCTCACTCTGTTACTCTGGTGTACAGTGACACGGTCATGGCCATGGCTCACTGTAGGCTTAACCTTCTGGGCTCAGGTGATTCTTCCACCTCAGCCTTCCGAGTAGCTGGGACTACAGGTGTGTACTACCACACTTGGCTAATTTTTTTTGAGTTGGAGTCTCACTCTGTCGCCCAGACTGGAGTGCAGTGGCACGCTCACGGCCACCACAGCCCCGACCTGCTGGGCTCCGGCGATCCTTCCACCTCGGCCTTCCAAGTAGCCGGAACTTCGGGCGCGTGCTACCACGCCTGGCTAATTTTTGATTTTTATTGTAGAGATGAGGTCTCACCAAGTTCCCCAGGTAGGTCTTGAACTCATGGGCTCAGGCAATCCACTCGCCTTGGCCTCCCAAAGTGCTGGAATGACAGGCTGAGCCACTGAGCCCGGCCACCAGGCTAATTTTTTAAAATGTTTTTGTAGACACAAGGTCTCACTATCTGCCCAGTGCTCACAATTCTTGGGCTCAAGCAGTCCTTCTGCCTCGGCCTCCCAAAATGTTGGCATGAGCCACCGCACCCGACTCTAGCTGGGTTCTATGACCTTGTGCTTTAGTATTGTTGGTTTCTATCTGTACAATAGGAGAGAGGGGAATGGGAGTGAGTTATCGCTTGAGGTTCCCTTTGTTCTCGTGAGTGAAGACACTGTATCTCTAAATTTTAGATTCCATTTAGTCCTTGAAGAGTCTATATTTGTTTCAACGTCCCATGAGATTAAGATTCTGCGACCCTGAGATCCTCTTTCTGGAATTCCAAGATTCCATGACTCACTCAGAATCCTACTTCAGTAGAATTTTGAACTTTCATTTGCACAAGTTATTTTATCTGCATGGGGTGAAAGTTCTTCCAGGTCTGGAAGAATCTTGCCTGTCTAGCTCTTATTGTAGTTTTCACCCTACATAGCACTTCTCAGTGATCCCTCACTACCCTTCTTTGACACACTGTAGACAGTCCTCCCCACTCCTAGAGCCCTCCCCCTGCCTAGAATCCTTCACACAAAATCCCCGTTAGTGGCTAGGCACCGTGACTCAGCCTGTAATCCCATCACTTTGGGAGGCCGAGGTGAGAGGATTGCCTGAACCCGGGAGTTCAAGACCGGCCAGGGCAACTTGGTGAGACCTCGTCACTGCAGTAAATCGAAAAATAAGCTGGCCATGGTAGTGCGTGCCTGTATTTTCAGCTACTTGGAAGGCTGAGGTGGAAGGATTGCCTGAGCCCAGCAGGTTGAGGCTGTGGTGGCCATGAGTGTGCCACTACACTCCAGCCTGGGCAACGGAGTGAGACTCCAACTCAAAAAAAAGAAAGAAAGAAATCCCTATTAGTAATTGTATTTTTCTTTATGTAATTTTGGTCAATGCCTGTCTTCTTTCTGTTTCCATTGCTTGGTGAAGTAGATAATAAATATTAGATGAATGGAAAATAAGAGAATGAGTGGATTCTGCATTTCGAAGATCTCAGGAGTGTTTATTCCCAGGGTCTTCTGTTTCAGACACTCCCTCTCCCGCCTCACCCCAAGGCTGATCCTGGGAAGGCAGTGACTTTCCAGGCTCATGATGTGCCTGGGCCATGTGTGTCCTGCCCGTCTGTTCCCCTCCACCCTTTGCCTCTGTGGAAGCCCTTAAGAGAGGCTGAGCCCTGTCCCTGCTGTCGAGACCAGCCTGGAGCAGCTATTGATTCATTCCATCAACATCTGCCCTGTGCCACAACCTGCCAGGCACTGTGTTAAGGCACCATGGACAAAGTGTGACATAGCAGGCCTGGTCCCAGCATGCAGAGTTCACACCCTAGGAGGTCGCAGATGGACATTCATGATGTACTCGCACAAATCCCCTAAACTTACCCACTGCAATGGGTGTTGTGGGCCAGGGAGGAGCGGGGTGCCCCTGAGAGCTGTCCTAGCCTTCGGTCTAGACCCAGGACTTTGGGCTCGAGAGCACAAGGGGATGTCCTCCAGGGTTTTGGGCGGGTCCTGCATGACTGCGATCTGGGACATACAGATATCCTTTTTGGGAGGTCTCTCCCCAGGCTGCCATCAGCTAGACCTTGGATTCACAGTGGCAACCTCCCTATGAGGCTGGACGCCAAGCCATCTCCTCTCAGAGACCTCCTTCCTTTCAGTAGACTCAGCCACAGAAAAGAGAATGTTAAAACCCCGCAGGATCAGAGCTAGGTGTCCAGCACCCTCCTTGGACAGGCGGGGAAACTGGGACCCAATGAGAAGATGTGGCACCCTCATCACACGGATTCCCCATTGGTAATTATATTTTTATGCATGTGATTTTGGTCAATGCCTGTCTCCTTTAAGTTTCCATTGCTTGGTAAAGTAGTATTCACTATTAGATGAGTGAATGAATCAATATTAGATGAATGAATGAATTCTACAATTCAAAGAGCCCCAGAGTCTGCTGGTCTTTTATTTGTGCACAGTGTCATGTAGAAAGTGGCAGAATGAGGACAGAACCCAGGCTCCTCAGCTCCCCATTCTCTGCTGTTTTCCCCCTACTGCCTCCCCCACCCTCTTCTCATCCCCCTCCCCCACCTCTTCTCCCACCCACCTCCCCACCTGCCCTTACCTCATCCAAAGACTATTTATTTTAGCGAGAGAGTCCTGTTTCTACCAGAGCCCCGGAGGCTTTTCACTGGCTACAAGCATCAGTTAGGGCATCCACAACACCCCAGGAAAGCAGGAGGCCCAGCGGCCTCATGGTAGGGGATTTGCCCCGAGGGGATTTCTTAGGTCACAAATATCAAGAGGGAAAATGCATCCAGTGATGTGTCTGGGTTGAATAGCATTCTTTCATGGAACAAACATTTTTCCTTTTTTTTTTTTTTTGAGTCAGAGTCTCACTCTGTCGCCCAGGCTGGAGTGCAGTGGCATGCTCACGGCCACCACAGCCTCAACCTCCTGGGCTCAGGCGACCCTTCCGCCTCCGCCTTCCAAGTAGCTGGAACTACAGGTGTGCACCACCACACCCGACTAATTTTTTGATTTATTGTAGAGATGAGTTCTCACGAAATAGTCCATGTAGGTCTTGAACCCCTGGGCTCAGGCAATCCTCTAGCCTCTGCCTCCCAAAGTGCTGGGATTACAGGCATGAGCCACTGCGCCCAGATAACAAGCATTTTCTTCAAGGAAAATGTAACTATTCGTGTCTTGAGATGCTAGTCTTGCTCATTGCAGACTTATTTCCAGTAGCAAAATACCGAGTCTAAATTCCCTTTGGCAAGAAAATGATCAACTGTGGTAGTGCCCAACCATGGAGTACCATGTAGTTCTTAAAGATTGAAAAAAAAAAAAAAAAGGTTGAGGCCAGAAGTTTGAGACCAGCTTGGGCAACATAACAAGACCCCTACAAAAAATTTTAAAATTAGCCAGGTATGATGTGGCCCTGTAGTCCCAGCTACGTGGGAGGCTGAGGTGAGGGGATCACTTGAGTCCAGAAGTTGGAGGCTGAACTATGATTGTGCTACTGCTAGCCTGGGTGACAAAGTAAGACCCTCTTTTTATCATTATTATTATTTTTGAGTTGGAGTCTCACTCTGTCGCTCAGACTGGAGAGCAGTGGCATGCTCACAGCCACTGTAGTCTCAACCTGCTGGGCTCAGGCAATCCTTCCGCCTCAGCCTTCCAAGTAGCTGGAACTACAGGCGCTCACCACCCCACCCATCTAATTGTTTGATTCATTGTAGAGGTGAGGTCTCACTAAGTTGCCCAGACTGGTCTTGAACCCGTGGGCTCAGGCAATCCTCTCACCTCGGCCTCCCAAAGTGCTGGGATTTTAGAAGTGAGCCACTGCACCTGGCCTAGAGACCCTGTCTCTTAAAGAAAAATATAAAGGAAAACTGGATACAAAGAGGTGGCATTGACGGGACCTCTCGAGTGTGGTGACCTTGGGCAAGCTACATAATTCATGTGACACCCAGTTTCCTCATCTGTCAAATGGAGGTGTCCGTGAGAGCTTCCTGGTAGGGCTTTGTGAGTGTCAAATAAGAACAGGAAGTGCTTTGCACAGTGCCTGGACGCCTGGCAGTTTTCAGCTGTGATCATAGTGATCATCACCAGCTTCTGAAGTCAAACTGGACGTCTTTTGTAAGTCTGCCTGGGTAATGTTGCAAACCAGGCACTCCGAAGCTGTGGCCCTGAGAGCGCCTTCCCTGAGGCCTGGCAGCCATTCCGTCCCAGGAGATGGAGCCTCTGCCAATGAAGATGGGTTTGCAGCCACCCTATAACCAGGACTTGTCGTGGGCCCTGTCAGAATCGGGCTAGCACAGACCCAGCTCTGGGAGCCACTCTAAGCCAGCTCTGTTGGATTTCAACTCCAGACCCAGCAGGAAGGTGGCCAGAATCCAGAGACTTCCTCTTGCCAGCTGCTCCAACTCAGTCAAGGCAGTCAAAAAGTCAGCGGGTGCTCCTGGACCTCTCTTAGCCTGCCCTCTGATTGGCTTCCTTTTGCTTCATGGAAGGTCCCAACCCATGAAGCTTTGGCTATTAAATAATTAGCTTTGCTTTTGGATTTTTTTTTTTTTTTTTTTTTTGAGTCCAGGTCTTACTCTGTTGCCCAAGCTGGAGGGCAGTGGCACAATCACTATAGCCTCATTCTCCTGGGCTCAGGTGATACTTCCACCTCAACCTCCCGAGTAGCTGGGACAATAGGCATGTGCCACCACACCTGGCTAATTTAAAAAAATTTTTTTGTAGATACAAAGTCTCCACATATTGCCTAGGCTGATCTCGAACTCCTGTGCTAAAACATTCCTCTGGCTTTAGCCTCCCAAAGTGCTGGAATTACAGGCATGGGTCACCATGCCCCGCCTGTATTTGTTTTTTTTTTTGAGTTGGAGTCTCACTCTGTCGCCCAGGCTGGAGTGCAGTGGCATGCTCACAGCCACCGCAGCCTTGACTTGCTGGGCTTAGATGATCCTTGCACCTCAGCCTTCCAAGTAGCTGGCACTACAGACATGTGCCACCACACTCGGCTAATTTTTTGATTTATTGTAGAGGTGAGGTCTTGCCATGTTGCTCAGGCTGGTCTCGAACCCCTGAGCTCAGGCAATCCTCTCGCCTCTGCCTCCCAAAGCGCTGGGA
>CAUYQG010090833.1:0-24215 GCA_963574415.1 Tarsius wallacei | reverse complement strand
CATGCCTGTAGTCCCAGCTACTCGGGAGGCTGTGGCAGGAGGACCGCCTGAGCACTGGTCAAGGCTGCAGTGAGCTATTGTTGTACCACTGTTCTCCAGCCTGGCCGACGGACCAAGATCTTGCCACTAAAAATAGAAAATAAACATTAAAAAATCCTGCATCTCAGAAAGTCATGTAGGAGCACATAGGATTGGTTGGGGAGGGAAGGACTGGGCTTTTTTCCTTGCTTTTCATGTGGCCACCAAAGTCCCCCTCACCTCCCCTGGACACGTCCCTGGCACCTATGTAGTAGAACTCATACCCACATAACCAGAACAGAGTGCAATGTAAATTCTTTGACTTCCCACATGGAACTCCCAACTCTGAAAAGAAAGACCCCATGCCTACCAGAGTGCCTGGAGCATGAACACACACATTTGTTGTTGAAGGAGCATGAACGGACGAAGGGGTGAGTGGGTGAATGAATGCCGAGCGCACATGCACAGGGAAGCATAGCAAAGAGGGGCGCCTCGGAGAGAAACGGCCTAGAGATGCTCTGCTGTTCTAGTCTAGGTCGATCGAGGGACCTGTCCCTTCCTAACAAGGCCAACGGGGCGTCCAGCAGGCAGCAAGAACTACGCCACGTAAATGCCACTTAAATTCTCCCAGAACAGGTTCTACGTTTCCATGACAGATCAGCCATCTGGGAGCCTCTCACAACCCCACATGAATGTGAAGCAGAAGAAATTCACCCCCAGGTGGAATCAGACCAAGATCCATATTTTATAAGGGAATGGGTAGGGTTCATTCTTTCTGAAAGGCATTCCCAAATAGTTTCGAGAATCCTCCTCTTATCTATTTTATTTTTATACAAATATTTGGGGCATGCAACTCCCTGAAGGAATCCTGGGGAAACATGGACAGTGTTCAGTGCCACTCAGAACGGCCGTAAAGCTCACACACCGAAGCCTCTTGTCCAGGTGGGCTCCTGCCTCGTCAGGAGCCCGCCCTGCCTCCCCCCTCCTCTCTCCTCCTTTCTCTGAGCACCTGCGGCACTTCTTGCTCTAGGAATGATTTGCTTAGAAAAGCTGGAAGGGGCCATATAATTACTAATTTATTATTTAAGTCTTATATTGTTAAACCTTGTGTTTTTTTTTCTTTCTTCAGCTAGATTTTAAGTTCTTTGAGGACAGAAAGCATGTCTTTGTGAGTTATAAGGTTCATGACAAATATTAAAACAGTAAAAATAAAAACAAAAACATTTGACATCTGGATGGGTTCCATGACAGATGGATCAGAGGAGCAAGCTGACTTGCCATGCCTACTTTAGCCTAGGGGAGTAGAACAATTCCTGAGTCCGAAATCTCCTCCACCCTCTCTCCGACCCTCTGTCTCTTAGTCTCTGTCCCCCCTGTCTGCTTCTCTCCATGCTTCTCCCCTGTTAAAGTTTCATTTCTCATCTATTTAAGTATCTGGTGAGTGTCAGGCACTGTATGAGGCTCTGGGTATATCACAAGAAAACACCATCCTAGCGTATCAGCATCATATAACCCTAGTAGGTCCTGCCTTAATCTCCCTTTTTCCTCCCCTCCTTCCAGCCAGTGTTTTTTGGGCATTCACTACTATGTAGGCGCCTCTTGTGAACAACCACAGGGAACCTGGTGCAACGCCACATGGTATTCAATGCGTCCTCTGTGAAAGAACCCTGGGCCTGTTGTAAAACTCTCTGTTTATGGAATCCTTCTACACAGTGAGGGGGGCCAGAGTGAGCAGATGTGGCCCCTTTGGACCTGGCAGTGCCAGGGGATCTCAGGGCAGCTGCAGAGCTGGTGGGGCAAAACCAGAGAAGTCAGGAGAGCAGACAGGCAGCTGGTTATTGGGCAGGCTCCTGGGCTGGCCTGGCTGGAGGGGCCCCATAGGGGGCCTCTGAAGGCGTGACACAGAGGAGAGCTGTCATCTCCAAAGGATGAGGACTGGCCCTCAGGGACCCTGAGAAATTACAGACACCTGCACCTTGTCTCCCTGGAATTGACTATTGCCACAGGTGCTGGTGACAGGAAGGAAGAAACCAATAGTCAATGAGATAATGAACTGGGAAGGAGCCGAATGTGGAAAGTGTGATGACACTGTGGGTACCAGCAACGTCAGGAATGGGGTGGGGGAAGGAGATTAGTACTTGGAAAATGACATGTAGGTTGGAGCTTTCTCTCTGCTACTTGCTGGAGCGTGGTCTTGGCAAGCCCTTCACCTCCCTGATCCCATGTCCCTCGCAGGGCCATGGGGCCTGCACCTGCTTCTGCCACGGTGTATGGTGTGGTCTTATGATCCGTCATGCATATTACTGTGTCACTCCACACCCTCTATGCTGCCCCCCACCAGAGACGGAGCATCCAGATGTGGGGCTGTGTCTTGCTCATCTTTGATCTTCCCAGTGCTCACTACAGTGACCTTCAGGAGGCTGAGGGGTTGGACTTTTTCTCAGTGGGGAGATCAGCTCTTGCACCCACCATTCTCTGCCCCCAGCCTCTATATTCTGTCTTCCCCCTCCATTCCACTTACTGCCACTCCACGGGTTGGGACAGAGCAGGACGTGAGCCCAGAGGCCTCTCACTCCGACTCTAAAGCTTCCACCCCTGGTAGCAATGCTTCTGGCTGAGGTTCTCAGACTTGAGTGGGCATCAGGGTCTAAGAGGAAGGCTTGTTTTGACGCAGGTGCCTGGGCTCCAGGATGCGCATTTCTGATGCGATATGTAGGTCAGAATCTGGGAATCTGCGCTTCTAAGTCCTCCAGTTCTCAAGTCCTCAAGTTCCAAGCCCAACTCTATGGCCCACTGTGGCGAGGCCTCTCTGTTACCACAGTCGTGGCTGTGCTTTTTGGGGGTGCAATGCACGTGCCCCTTCTTCACAGTGGAGAGTCTCAACACAGGCGATTAGTGACGAACAGGATAGAAATCTAAATTCCCATGTATATACTGGTAATTAAGAAAGCTTTGATCACTCGGAACCTAGAAACGGCACTGAACTTGAAGTTTGACTCTGAATTCAAGTTCAACTATTACCATTTTCTAGATTTGAGACTGTGACCGAGACACTTGATCCCCCCCAGACTACCTTTTCTTACCTGCAAACAGGAATACTAATACCACCTTCAGAGCGTTATTGTGAAGATTGAATGCCAAAGTGCTTTTCTTGGTGTCGGGTGCATATTAGGTGCTCTATTACTGATTTGAGTTTGAACTTAATTGGAAAACATCGATTGGTATGTTTTGGTCTCTATATGCATGAGAAACAGTTCAAAATAGAAGTGGGGGTTGGCGATTTAGTCAGATGAATTCCATGGGATGTTCCAGAACGCATTCATCTTAATATGGTAGACAGACCATGGATAATGAATGCGGCTGTGATCTGTGCTTTTCCTGGAGATCCTCCTGGGCCGTATTTTCCAAGTGGAGCCCCAGCACTCAGCTTGGCGTTTTATGGTGGTTGTTACCAGGAGGTCAACGCACATACAGGCTTGGGTGTGCTTGGGAGAGTATGGACAATACTACAGTGCCCACCAGTAGAGTGAACTCCCACACTCAGTGTAGCGTGAAGGCAGTGGTATGGACCACCAAGGTGGTTGTTGATAATGGTAATAATAATGATGTCTACCATTTACCACATCACAACTAGCTTGCTGTGAGACTCCAAGGTAGATGTATGACCCAATCCAGGATCTATCATTTAGCCTTGTGGGAAGTTATTTGCCCTCTCTGGGCTGCATTCTTCTCTCCTGTGAAAGGGAGACTAATAGGTGTCCATGCTGGGATCCAGTGAGAGCTATCTATTAAGCTCTTAGAACAGTATCAACCATGTAGTGAACATTCAGTGGTTGTTAGCCTATGTTGATTATTGAGAACCTACTGTGCTCCAGGAATGCTACAGAGATCATCTGTTTGTTTTTTAGACACTGGCACCTACAGCAGTAGGTTCAAGGGATGTAGCGGTGGACAAGAGCCTCTACTATTTCAGTCGCCATTTCTAAAATATAGGCGGTCCTGGAAGGAAAGAGGCTTGTCTGGGGCCACACAGCAAATGAAGCTGTTCAGATGAGATGGAAAGCCTGGCCCAGTGGACTTGTTCCACACCGCAACACTGCCCATCAATAGCTTCCTTCTTACCTTATCTTCAAATACTGGTAATTATAATTTTGATGGGAATGAGTACATTGGCTTAATAGTTATTAGAGGAAGATGGTAGGCACAAATATGTAGTTTTGGACATTTCAATTTGATTTATAGATCTGAAATACTAATTTATATTCATATAATGCTTTCATTATAAAATATGCAGTGGTGTAGAGATTTGTATGTATATAACACGTTTTTTTAAAATTTGAGTTTATAAATGGTTTGGAACAGGTTGCAGAAACATCGTCTGCTGCTCTTTTTAATATATCTTGAGCATGCTATGACACATTCTGAAATAATTTACTTCAGAAAAAAGCACTGCTCTTCTCTCTGTGTCTTTTTTCCCCCAAAATGTAACTGTAAATATTACTTTGATGTATGTAATTGCTTCAACCCTCTCCATTTGAAGGAAGGCTTCTAACCCTTCCATCTCCCATTTCCTGCTATTGTCAAGAAATGAGAAAAACGGGCTAAAAATGCATTATTCAAATGTATTTAATGTAAACATTAAAGAAGTCTGAGAACAGTCACAAATTTTCCCTGGTTTAAAGTGGTTTTGAAAAATACCTCAAGTATTCTGTTTTACAAGCATCCATTCACGCTGCTTAGGGAGAAGGTTTATTTTAGCACGTATTAGGACCCCAAAACTGCTTGTGGTGCCTGGCACACAGCAAGGACTGAAGAGTGTTTGGGGGACTAGCAGCTCGGGTTGAATTAATTTGGTGAGGACTGTTATAACGTCCGGAGAGCCTTGAATGCCTCTAGGAACAGAACCACCCCAGGAAGGCTTGGCTAGGGAGCTCTGCGTGGTTACAAGAGAGAGTGCTTGTTATAGCTTGGATGTTTGACCTCTCCAAACTCCAAGTTCAAATGTGATCCCCAGTGCTGGAGGGGGACCTTGTGGGGGGTGTTTGCACGATGGTGTGGACCCTCCTGAGTGGTTTGGCGCCCTCCTCACAGTAAGGTATGGGCTCTCACTGTATTAGTTTGTGTGACAGCAGGCTGTTAACGAGCCTGGCACCTCCCCTCTTCCCCCGTGCTCCCTCTCTCACCATGTGACCCACCAGCTCCCCTTGCACTTCGTCAGGATCGTGAGTTGAGTTTCCTGAGGGCCTCACTAGAAGCAGATGCTGGCACCATGCTTCTTGTGATGCTTGCGGAACCATGAGTCAAACAATCCTCTTTTCTTTAAAAGCTACCCAGTCTCAGGTATTCCTTTATAGGAATGCAAAATGGACTAATAAGACACTCAGGTCTTCTGAGCCTCATGGTGTTGCCGGAGATCAGCCTTTGAGTTCATGCGGGTCAGTGCAGAGCTGGGTTTGACTTCCAGTCTGGTCTCTTGCCAATAATGTAATCAAGTTAGCACTTGATTCTGAGCTTTTTGATTAGCCTGTGAGCCCCTTGATGATAAGACTTTGTTATTTGTCTCTGCATTTTCAGTCGTCTGTGCAAGTCTGGATGCCATAACTGCTCAGTAAATGGCTTTCTCAGCTGAAGGACAAAAAACAAACAAACAAAAAGGAACAATACAGACACTTGGTTCTCTCTTGTCTGCTTGCTGTGAGACTCCAGGCCTGATCTGTGATCCGTCATTTAAACCATTCACCAGCGGAGGATCAAAGCCTCCCCTTTAGTGGCGTTGGGTTCTTTAGAGACCTGGGTGGGCGGTAGAAATCGGTCTGGTCTGCAAAGCCATGGAGGCTAGGTGGTGGGAGGCTGTCAGATTCAGTCTGTGTCATACACCTGTTGGCTGTTCAACCCTCCAAAATCCCTTCTCCTGCACCTCGATGTCGGTGTGACCTCTCAGAGCAGCGCGGCAATGTCATTCTATCACATTAAGCATTTCCGTGTGTGAGAGTGTTTGTGTGCACGACTGTGCTTGTGTGTGGTGGTCAGCTTATTTGCCACAGAATTAACATTTTCACTCCTCCATTAATAAACAAGTAATGAGTCTGACCTGTTTTTCAGCAGAGGGAAGTTCTGGAATTTTGAGTCACTGGATTCTTCTTTAGTGGTCCTTCTATTGCCCCTGGGATGAAAGAAAATAGATTATAGCTGGGAAATAGCAAGAAGCTAGGGGAAAAATTAATTAAGTGCATTCATTCATAGAAGCAACCACCCAGTCAGGTTTAAATAATCACGTCTCACACATAATTCTGAGTCTCTGTTTGCATTTCCATTGGGGTTAAAAATGTGTTTAGAGTAACTCAATGACTTTTATGATGATGATTATTTTCAATGTAAGAGCTTTCTTTTACAGAGGCAGTAGTGTGGGGTAGGAGAAGCACCCTGGTCAAGAAAAGGATGTGGACTGCCTCTCCCACATCAGCAGGGAGACCTTGGTGGCTTCTTTAAACTCCACTAGTGTGTATCTCATCTGTAAAATTTAGAGTGTCGTACTTTTGCCACATGGTTGTTGAGAAATGTAAGTGACAGAAACCATGAGCCAGGCATTGTCCTAGATGCTTTCCTATGTAAGCTGGATTTGATAAAAGTCTAGCAAACATTGTCCAGCCTGGGACGGCAGACTATTTAGTAATAGCAACTCTGACTCAAGTAACATTTAGTGAACTCCCATGTCATTTAGGCACTTTGTGAAGACACATTCTATGGGGAGAGTAAATTATTTTGCACTGAGTTAATTTGTTAACATTCATTAGATACATCCACTATCATAAGCCATCATTGTTATGCATGCCTCAGTAATTTAATTAGTCAAGTTTAGCACAGTTTTCTTTCTTTCGCAGGCATTTCATGGACTCTATCAAATGTTGGTTATTTTTTCCTTCACAAATGCTCCTTGACAACTACCCCGTTAGTACGCCTAACCTCATTGTCTTGCTTGCTGTCTCCACTTGGGCCAAATTTGCCTCTTCTGGGTTCTTGGTCTTTGTTCCCTCCGGCAGGGCCCTTTCGAGTACTGTTCCCTCTTTCTGGGGTGCACTTGTTCCCTTTCCTCTCATTAACTGCAGCTCTTACTTCCAGGCTCAGTTCCAGTACTACTTCCTCAGAGAATGCTTTCTTGACCTCTCAGGCTGGCTCCTTCGTGGCACTTGTATGGGTTTCAATTTTATTTTTGTGGTAACTTGTAGCTGTTGAACTGCTGTCTCCACGAGAGCAGAGATCTGCAGGACTTGGAGTCCCCAGGTCCTTGTCAGGGCCTAGCCCACTGTGAAGCTCCGTGGACACAAGTGAATATACACACCACCAAAGGAGTCCACGGGATACCTCACAATGACATGAGGCTCTCTCCACATCTGGGATCATGCGTGTAGCCCACAGACAACAACGTGATAAATAACAAGATCCGTGAGTTGTCTGAGTATATTTTGTCACTGCATAAATTGACCATCTAGAAAGATGATGATGTTATTTCATTACTCATTTAGTTTTTCATTATTTATTTTAAAATGATTTCATTATTATATGATTTTATGTATGTCAGTATTCATGGATGTTTTTCCTATTTGATTAAAGTTGGATTCACAAATCTCTGTCTGCATCCTGACTTCTCTACTAAGTTCTAGTTGTGAACATCTAACTATTTTCGGGGGCTTTCTGATTAGTTACCCTTTGGCGGATTCAGGCCCTTTTCCTGGTGAGAGGTTTCCTCGTCTGTGTAGTTTCCAAACCAGCAGCCTGGTTGCTAACCTTGAGGCTTCTCTTTCCCCTCCTCCATCATTGCCATTGCCATAGCTTTTCTTAAAGTTTTTTTTTTTTTTAATTTTAAAGATGTGAGGTACTGTTCAGGGTTAGGTATGCAAATGTTCATTAAGTCTTTTGTTTCACATGATAGCAAATATTTGAAGATAGTTATTACCTTCCCCACTACATTTTCTATCTGGGGGGTCAAACATCTTCATTTTATTCTACTTTTCTTCCTTCTAAAGAGCAAATATTTGAGTTACTACTGCACATTAGACACTGCATAGGCATTAAAATAAGATGGTTTGTATTTTCTTCATAATTTTGCGCTATCCTGCATCTGCAATCTGTCTTATGCACGCTATCTTGAGACCATACTGTGTCTTAATATGGATATTACACATCTAATAATGTGCTTTGTTAGCACATTAGCTCAAATAATCATATTAATTTGTATTTCCTCTTTACCTGGACTTGTTATTCTCATATCTTCATCACAAGTTTGTCGCATTTGGATATTACCTCTAAAGACTTGATAATTTTCTTTAAACTTTCTCACTTTCATAACTAAATATTTTTTCAAAAGAAATTTTAATGTCATTGCCACAAATAAAACACCAATATTATTCTCTGTAAGTGGAAGATAGCAACATTATAAAATAAATGCAATGAAAATGTTATTAAAATTCAAAATGAAATTAACTCCATGTGTCAAAAAATAGTTAATATTTTAAGTGATTACTTTTTTTAAAGTTTCTCAATGAACAGAATGGAACTATCTTTCCTAGTCACTGACTATATAAGGAAAGAGTTACTAAATCAATAAGAAAATAGCACTTTTAGTTCTAATATCAATTAACTCCTTAAATTTTAACTCATATATATCACGAGACAAAACGATGATAGTACCATTAATGATATTGTAATTTAAACTATCAATGACAATAGGTGGCTCTTTGGTCAATAAGAAAGAGGTACAAAGCCTAAAGCTTGGTCACGATTCTTAATAATTGAACTCAGCCTTCACCCCTGATCTAAGATACAAGAACACAACAAACCTGTGAAATAGAAACAGATCCCAAGGACAGCAGGCTAGACTCCATTCTCTGCTCCCAATCTACTACAGAAGAATCCTCCTAAAACCACAGATAATGAACAGACAGAGGAAGTCATGGAAACAAGGAAAGTGTGCAACAGACAGTGGCAATAACTAACAAAAAGATGGAAAGGTTATTGATGATTTAACAGATTTGAAAAGCCAAATCCTAAATTTGCTGTGGGACAAGCCAAGAAGCAAGCCCAATTTCACTGTACTGAAAAATTATCAGAAGGCTCAAAAACTAGGTGATATCAAATATTTCTGAGAGTATGGATGAAGATAATGAAGATGAGCTAAAAATTTAAAGAATGGTTAAAAGTTTACATAGGAATCAATTAGAAACCCAAGATATCTCCCTTACCAACTGGTGGAGTTGGGAAGAATAAAACTTGGATTCACAGGACCAAAGGGGGCTAAGCCCAGGTAAGAGCAGGAATGCCTCATTGAAGTCAGAGTCATTGGTGAGAGTTTTCATCCTGAATGTTGAAACCCCAGCCTTACTTTCCACCCAGGTCCCAAAATGCCAGCAGCCATGATTACTCATATGCCATTGAAGCAGGAGACTGGAAGGAATTTCTCTGAAGAATCTAACCCTAACCAGATCAAAAGAAAAGGCTAAAGATACTTTAATCTGTGTTGCCATCCCCTCCCCCAATTTTTGTCTGTTTTACAATGAAAATTTTTGTGTGGCGTTCCTGGCTTTAAATTGGGTTTAGCAACATGGATCTAGTAGGCTCTTTCCAGAAATCATCTTCTAGTCATTTGCCAGTTAGTAAGGAGAATATCTTAGGGTTCTAACTGCTTCCTAAATAATCTTTTTATCATTATTTAAATTTTCAGCTCAAAAAAAGAAATGCTTTTACCAATCCCTATGCACAAATGCAAAGGCTTCATCTGTGGGGGGGACCCCAAAAAACCTCACAAAATTTATTTATAAAAAATTGTGTATTTATTCTTACATGCTTAAATTTCAATCACCTTAAAAGTACTCTTCATTTGATGCAATGCACTTATCAAGATGCTTTCTTCACTGCTCAGAGGTTGGGGTATGGGGGTCATGCTGTTTTTTGGTCAAAAACTACTGAAAACGCAGTGCAGTGTGGGCAGCTATGTTGTCATGGTAGAAGAACCAGTCACTTGTTTGCCACAATTCCGGACTTTTCTTCCACAAATCATGATGCACAACAATGCTAGCTGGTATGCTAATGGCAGTAGTTCCCTAAAACAATTATCTAGTGGGGAAATCCTGTACTACAAGGGATCTGCCTTCCAAAAAAAGATAATTTCATTTTTGGGGTCTCCTCATAACTTTTTATTTGTCTGCTCTGGTATCAGTAGACATTTGAGGAAAGCCTTGATTGTGAGAGGAAGACCAGAGTAAACAAATAATCAAAATAAAGCAGCTGGTCTTATCAGGAAATAGTGATGTGATCATTTAAACCCCCAGGTTTGCATTTACTAATCAATAAACATTGGTTAGGTGTCTTCTGTTGGGTTTTGCAAACAATTCTGATATAAACTGAATCTGTTTGAAGGAAGTAATGATGTGAACCATTTTACTGAAAAATGTAGGTTAAAGGACATGACATAATGATCTGACTAATGGGATTTGCTAGCACTGTCTGTGCCAACCCTTCCCTCACAGACCCCTGGTTGAGGCACTGAGAGACCATTTAGAGAAAAAATATCATCCGCAGAGCAGGCAAAATATACTCACCCAAGATTGTTGCCTCAAACTGGTCTGAGGTAGAAGCAAAGAGAGAGAATCCCCAGCAATCATGGCTTCTTCATTGAATAGTTTACCCAACATTGGGGTTGCAGTGGAAAGTGAAGTTACCAATGGCTCTCATCCACCAATTTAGTAGCACCTTCCTCCTCAACAGACAGAAATGAGCAAAAGGGAGAAGCTGAGGTCAGTAAGGCTACTCCAGTGGAGCTCTTACCACACAGGAGCATTTTTCAATTTACATTGAAAAAATTTACATTGAAAAAACTTTCAATTTACATTAAGTTTAACTTATTTTTACCTAATTACTTTTGGGTGATTTTCCTCCAAAGTATTGACATATGTTCAAAATCTGAATGCCATAATAACCAACTTATCCATCATTTTTGATCTACAAATGTAATATCTTATCCTTTCTACATATGTATCTAAATAAATAAAATGGCCCTGTAAGATATAGCTAAGGACAGGACCTTATTCCTCCATGGTAACAGTGAAATAGCAGGTGATTATTTTGGGTACAGTCATTTGACAAGTTATAAATGTACTTGCCTAAACACAGTTCAGTCCAAATGTCATATCATCAAAATGAGTTAAGTCATCTTATCACCAAGGAAACATTAAGCAATTTGATCAAATGTTGTCCTGAAACTCACATACACAGAAATTGATGTATACCGCACATTTCTCACTTATTTGTATTGTAATTATATTTTTTTTTAAAAGAAAAGAAAAGGAACTTGCCCAAATGATTTGTTCTAGGTGGATCCTTTCTAGCTAGCAATGAGCATCACTTCCTTTACCTAGTGCTCAGATAATAACTTTTAAAAACTTTTCTGGATTTTTATCAGTGACAAGGTCATACCCATTTACCCGTAGTTTCCATGTTTTGCCTTTTGCTCCTTTTCAAAAATCAGATAAAGCATTTCTATTTCTGTTTTTGTTTGTTTGTTGTTGTGGGGTTATTTTTTGCAAGTTTTTGTCAAGGGTTATCAATTGAGGCTCTGCAGTCACGTCTGTAACGTATTTCGGTTTTGTAGGATGAAATTCACCCAGCTTAGAGATTTGGATTCATTTAAAGAATCTCAGTACTTCCCTACAGTCTTCTCACATTTACCTCTTCATCATTTTTACCCTTTCCTGTTTGCAAGTCATTCTCCTTGAAGAAAAAGACAAAAGCATAATACTTGTGTAGTTTTGCTTTCTCTGTGTCAGCTGTCAACTCAATATGTTTCCTCAGTAATAGAATGATATAATATCTGTGTAGAGCCTGAAAAATCCCTTATGCTCAGCATTTGTCTTTTAAAAATGCTGAAGAGAAGAGAAAGAAAACATAGCAGAAATCTTTGTGTGCTTAATGTATGTATTCATTTGTTTGCCTACCCATGAAGTCATTCAAGGGAGAGTGATTAGACACCCATTTGTAGATATTGTATTGAATATGAATATATGAATGACAGAGAATTAAGACTGATATCACTCCTGGCTTCAAAAGACCTCGTGGTTTAGTCACTGGGTGTGTGTTAAGGTTGAAGAAGGGGACAGAGATGTGGCATCACAGATCACAAAACTAAACCAACAAAGAGAGTGTATTCTCTAAAGGATGGACATTATTCCAGAGCTAGAGCCTATGATGAGGAGGTTGTGCAGAGAGTTGGGCAAAGCTTCCAAGAGGAGTCAACCTTTGAGCTGAAGCCTTCTGGACAAGAGAAGGAAAAACCAAGGTAGGTAGAAGAGATGATAAATGGCTAGAGAGAACAAGACCCATTTAAAAATCTCTAAGTTATTAGACTAGGCATAGAACAAAGTTGAGAGATGAGGAAATGGCATGTTCTTTCTTAGCCACACTTTCTTTAAAAGTATATTTTTCCAATAACTAGCTTAGATTTTCTCAGGTGTTCTTTATTTAGCTTTCATGCATGCTTGTCGAGAGCTTGTCTATAGGAAGTGATTTAAAACTTCGTGCTGGTCTTGTCTTGTTCACAGCAAATTTATAACACCTTCTGAAAAGCAACATCTTTCTTCAAAGGCTTGGCACAGTGAACATCTTTTGTCCTGGAGTGGTCTTGTTTCAAGTGTTTTGTTATCTCTTATACAAATGTACTTGTCCCACTGTTTGTGGAACAAAGGTCTTTATATGAGCGAATACTGGAGTTATTGAAATCCTGGCTTTTAAATCACTCAGAGAGCAGAGGAAAACAATGAAAAATGGAGCTCATAGCACATCCAACACAGTACTTCCATAATTATTTTTTCATAATATTTTTTCTTAGTCTAAATAGAGTCTTTTTGTTGTTCCAGAATACTATTCATAAAAAATACTCTTCCCAGATAGATGACAGAAATGTTCTTCTCCAACTTATTACTGAAACACATAAGAAGACATTAAGACATATACACATGTACACACTTGTATAAAAAAACTAGCACAAAGACCCAATCGATTGGCAGAATTTTAATAGGATTTTTACTGAAACAAATCTAACAAAAATATTTTAGAATTGTAAACAATAAGTTTGTGCTGCAACAGAGAATTAAGACAGGCATCACTCCTGCCTTCAAAAAACCTTGTGGTTTAGTCACTGGGTATGTGTTAGGGTTGAGGAAGGGGATAGAGATGTGGCATCACTGATCACAAAACTAAACCAACAAAGAGAGACTTTTGTTGCTGCAAAATACATAGATACCTTTCTTATGCTTTCTCCATTTTGTTTCATAGTTGCTCTATTATCTTTCTTCAGAAATATCTATCAGTCTTCAATAAAAAAATAAAAATGAAAAAGCCCAACTTGGCATTGCTACTTTGAGGAGTTCAGTTTGCCATTTTATCTCAGGTAGTCTTTCTACATGAGTCAGAGACAGCAATTCTAGGTAACAACTGTCCAGGAAAGAGGAAGGGCATACTCGTTGACCTGGTAACTGTGGAAGCCAGTTTCCAGGCCCCTCTAGTTCATGAGTATAAAGTGATGTCACATTAATTTTATGCCCACATTACAATGACTTGAGATCCTTTGGTTTAATTATTGCATGTCAATACAATTTTCTCCTCAGAAATTATCCTGGCAAAATTATCCTGGAAAGATTTCTTGAGCCCCCTCCAAAGGAGTATATGTAGCATGCATTCGCAAATGCTGCCAACCACCATCCGTAAGCGGCATCTTTTATTTTTGCTACGACTATGTCTAGCTGAGGTCCTCAAACTTTAATCCACCTGGTGAAACCTCACAGGTGGTACTTTTGATGTGCCGGTCATAAAATTGCTAGTGTCTATGTCAAAGGTCTAAACAAAGATCTCCATGTTTCTAAGCCCTTATGAGTTTTATATAGAGGTGAGAGAAAATGCCCCTTTACCTGTGTCTCATATTTAATTACGTAAGTTCCTAAACAACTTGGATTATGACCTGATTATTTTAAAATTCTTTCCTCAGGGTCTATGCTCTTCTCTGCTTTTTTCTCATATAGGCAACTTCCAAACTGCCCCACTCACAAGAAAATATTTATCCTACCTCTTTCCTCCCCATCCAAAACCACCCTTCTTCACAGGAACAAGCAAGCAAGCAACATTTCTGACAACGTCTATGTTTTTCATTGACAAAATTATATATATTTATTGTATACAACATGATGTTTCAATGCATGTATGTTTTAAAATGCAATTATTTGACATGTGCATTACATTACATAATTATTTTTGTAGTGATAACAGAAAAATAACTTTTAGAAATTTTCAAAATATACACTACATTGTTATTAACTATAGTTAATAACTATTTCTCCTAACTAAAATTTTGTGTCTTTAGGCTATATCCCCAATTTCTCTATCCCTAAAACTCTGGTAACCACCATTTTACTCTCTGTTTCTGAGTCTGACTTTTTTCACACTCCACATATTCATATGATCATGTCATATTTATCTCTCTGGGTCTCTCCGTGCTTATTTCATTTAACATAATGACCTCCAGGTTCATTCTTGTCACAAATGCCAGAATTTTTTTTAAGACTGAACAATATTCCATCATGAATATATGCTACATTTTCTTTATGTATTCATCCATTGATAGTTTGATTTCATATTTTTGCTGTTATGAATAATCCTTAAAAAATGGAGTAAAGATGTCTCTTCAGCATACTGATTTTATATTCTAGTAGTAAGATTTCTGGATCATCTGGTAGTTGTATTTTTAGTTTTCTGAAGCACTTCCATACTCTTTTCTGTAATGGCTGATCGAATTTCATTCCCATCAACAGTGTATAAGGGTTCTCTTTTCTCCATATCCTCTCCAACACTTGCTATTTTAAAAAAATAATATTCATTTTTCACAGGTGTGAGATAATATCTAATTTTGGTTATATTTTGCTTTTCCCTGGTAATTAGTGATGTGGAACTTTTTTTCAACTATCTGCCGACCATTTATATAGTAAGGTTTACTTTAGATTATATACTGTGAAAAAAACAACATGTATTTCCACCTCTACTTAACCTCTACTCCAAAGCAGCTCAAATTAAACACACAACACTGCACATACCCCCTTATTAAATAATCAAATACAAATTGCTACTGCTACATTACAGACCAGAACACGTAATATCATTAGTAGTGAATTTTTAATTTTCCTCAAGAATATTGATGTGCATATGACAGATTATTATCTTTTAAAAGGGCCATAAGTGTCTTCCATTTGCATACTCCTCTTACAATGTGATTTTGACACTTTTCTCATTGAGAGGCGGGATCTTTGCTCCTGCTTCTTGAATTTGGGTGGGTTTATGACTACAGTAGAAGTAATGCTGTGTGATTTCCAAGGATAACTTGTAAAAGACAAAGCAATATTTGTTTCTGCCTGATTTTCTTAGGACATCGGCTGCTAATCCAGTCAGTATATGGTGAGAAAATCTGTGCAGCTCATGGAGAGGCCCATGGGCCATGGCCCACTACCTCATGGGACTCCTAGCATCAATCTACCCTCCCCCTAGTTAATCTACCTCACCTGACACAACATGGAGCAGAGATAAACTGTACCTGTTGAGCTTTGGTTTCTGAGCTCAAAATTGCACACTTGAAAGCCAAACATGATTGTTATTGTTTGAAGTCATTACATTTGGGGATCATATGTTATGTAGTAATAGATAACTGAAATATATTTTGGAACCCAGAAGTGAGGTGCTCTTGTAACAAGAGTCCTAAACAGTGTAGCATTGCTTTCGGGATCAGGTAGCAAATGTAAGCTGCAAGACCTCAAGGACAATTAGTGGATGCTCAGGAGGTTTGAAGAAAGATTGAGCAGCCATCTTAAGAGACTGGAGGCAGCTCTCAGTGAGAGCTAAAAGAGAAGCGGGGGGAAATGTTATTGGACACTGGAAGATGACCTTTCATGTGTAATGGCATGAAATTTAACATAACTGTTGCCTGAATTAATGTTATAAATAAGAAATTTGTTCAAGAAAATTGATCTAAAGAAATTTCCAGTAAATAAAGTGAAGGTGCCCCTGTCTTCTTTTAGCTTCCTAGACAAAATGGGAGGGATAAGAGAAAAGCTAAGAAAATAAATGATTAGTTTTTAAGCAAAATTCAAGGAAATATACATGATCTAGGACTTTCGAGGTTTCCAAAATAAAAGTTTATCATTCCCATTCCCTACCGACTGGCAAACTACTTTCGAATGGAGAAATTGCGTCTAGTCTAAGATCAAATGCAAGATGATCTATAAGATCCCTTGCTGCAGTCTTAGAAAAATTTAAAGTGATGCCTCAGAGTCACCTCTCGCCTCCATAAGTAACTCCCCTCCTGCTGCTCTTTCATTCAAGGATTCACAAAATCCTTTTCATATATCTGAGTGCAGTCAACCTTTCCTGAACTTTTACCAAATGCATTACCCAGGGCAAATTCTGTACCATTTAATTTATGCCTTTCAATAAAATAGGTATGGAGTCCTACAGAGGCTCAATAGATGCTTGCAACTGCTGATGAAGATGCCACTTACCTTGTGGTTCTCTTGAACTGTTCTTGCCAAACCCTATCCAAGCTGTAGATTTGGGATAGTTTTTGTTACTTTTGTTTTATTTTTGGTTTCAGGTTGTTTGATATACAGCAATAAGATAAGTGAAAAAAGGGTTTAGCTTTATATTTGAGTTGGATAACTTTCTGAAAATTTCTCAAAAATATAAATTCCCTCAGAAATAAATAATACTAAAGTAATAAAATTAGTTAAAATGTGTCAATCTACCCATCACAGCATTATTTAACTATTGGCTCAATATTAGATAAATAAGTAAATTGTATTGAAAATATAGTCACTTGTTTGACTACTGTGAAACTTTTTTTTTTTTTTAGTTGGAGTCTTACTCCATCATCCAGGCTGGAGTGCAATGGCACGCTCACGATCACCCCAGCGTCGACCTGCTGGGCTCAGGCGATCCTTCCACCTCAGCCTTCCAAGTAGCCAGAACTACAGGCGCATGCTACCTTGCCCAACTAATTTTTGATGTATTGTAGAGAGGCGAGGTCTTGCCCAAGTTGCCTGACCCAAGGGTTCAGGCAATCCACTCACCTCGGCCTCCCAAAGTGCTAGGATTATAGGCTGAGCCACGAGCCCGGCCATAAAACTTTTTGAAGTGCATTAATGTAATAATTTAAAAAGCTAGGTCAGGTGCTGTTGCTCACACCTGTAATCCCAGCACTTTGGGAGGTTGAGATAGGAGGATGGCTTGAGTCCAGGGGTTCAAGACAGCCTGAGTGACATAGTGAGACCCTGTTTCTACAAAAAACTTAAAAAAAAAACCAAAAAAGAGTTGGGTGTGGTGGTGCATGTCTGTTGTTCCAGCTAGTCAGGATGCTGAGGCAGCAGGATTTCTTGAGCCCAGGAGTTCACGTTGAGTTGAGCTGTGATTGTACAAATACATGCCAGTCTGAGTGACAAAGACTCCTACTAAGAAAGGAAGAAAGAAAGAAAGAAAGAAAGAAAGAAAGAAAGAAAGAAAGAAAGAAAGAAAGTAAGAAAGAATGAGAAAACATTCTAGTTGTAAAGTATATGGGGAAAAAAGACATCAAAATATTCTTTGTGCAAAGGACTACATCTATGAGAAAATAAATATTAAACAAAATACCAAATACTATGCATGGATAAAATAATGAAGGAGCATTCAAAAAAATTCTCTCAAATGATGGGATTATGGATAGTTTTGTTAATCTTTCTTCTATTTTTCAGTAATTTCCAACATTTGTAAAATATATATTATTATATTCACAATAGAAACACACAACATGCCAATTTTTATAAAAACTCAATGATTTGATGCAGCTTCAGCACAAAGCAAAATTATGGCTTTCTGCCTGCTAGTTGTCATTTCAGAATTTCAAGGCAAATAAAACATGACATGTTTGTTTTACCTCCTTAAAAACATTTTTAAAAATATGCTTAGATGAAACTGGTTATTTCTTTTATTTCCCAAACCTTCTTTAAACAAAATTTTGAAATTTTCCTGCTAACATGTGAACTCCACAACAGCATTCATACATTTTATTCATCTTTCTATGTATGTACCTCATTAGCACATGCCACAAAATGTCCTTTCAATAACTATGGTTGTCTTAATATATGGATCCTTTTTGATGACTTCTCGTCTTTCTCACAACAACTTTACATGGCTTATAGCTTTGGGGGAGATAGGCATATATTTTTTTCCACCTGCTCTTAGAAAGCTGACCCTTCCCTATGCAGATAGTTAATCAGTTTCAGTCTTCATCCCTCTCTCCTCTTTCAGTCTTGCATTTCTCAGTGCTCTGCTAATATCTTCACTAAGCAAACTTATATGTTAAAGACTTCATTATTTATCAAAATTTCATACTTACTTTCTCATCTCTGTAACATGCAAAAAAGTTTTCTCACTTTTTAAATATTTGTTATACAATTATAATTAGAATAGTTGAAAAATCCTTTATCTATTCTTTCCAACTTCCAGTAAGTTTGTCTCCTTTCAGACAGTCCTAGGAGTAGAAATGAAAAAATAATCTGTTTTGAGTAAATCAACAACTCAGTAGGGTTGGTTTAAGGCAACCTTATTGATGCAGCTGTAGTATGGAGTAGACATTCAGTCAAATCTTAATTCATTTCACCTTTTCCTTCCTAATCCATTGCTCTTGTTCACAGACTTCTTTACTTCTATTTTCTGTATTCTGGTTGGTCTAAATCCCTGTAGTCTCAAGCATCTTTCTTATCTTTCCTTTTGCCACCATGATTCTTCACCATAAATCCCCAATGACATTGCGTTTTTCTTTGTCACTAATGACGATGATTGATGTGAAGCTGTAAATTTTCCAGTAGCCAACCCTATTGACTCACCTGATATTTTATAATCAGGCAAGCAAACTTGCTTCAGTCCAACAAGCAAAAAGAAAATTATTTCAAAATTAGAAAAAGAAATTACTGGGGTAATCAGTAATCTGGAGTTGCGACAAGAAAAAGTAACATGTAAAAAATCTTATCATTTATTTTATTCATTGTCGGTTTTGTTCTTATTTTTATGTGTGTTCTTGTGTTTGCTTTGCTTTCCTGTTTAGGAGGAAAGGAAAGATGTGATCATATTAAGAATATCTCAATATATCTGAAAATATTAGTATGCTCATCATGCTTATTTTATATGAGTACAGTATGTGAATCTCCACTTGTGAACAGAATTGATTGTTAAGTAAATTAAGTGTTCAATGATACACTCCACTTAAGCATGTATAATACTTATGAGTATGTGCAGAACAGAAACTTCATAAAGTAGAATATGTGAGATAATGGAATAAATTTGTAAATAAATTTAAACCATATTAAACCTTGCTCAAGTAAACAGAAACAAAAGAAGTAAAACAAAAAGCAATTGTCATTTATAAAATTATTATCCCTTATTCTTGGGTGGGTGACATTATCAACTGGTGTAAGATTTTGGAAGACAGTTTGGCAATATGTATTGAGAATCACAAAATATTTGTAACTTTGAGCCAATAATTGCATTTATGAAAATTATTTTTGGGAAGAAACCCCAAAATAGGAAAGATGTTTTTTTTTTAAGATAGTAAAAGAAAAAGGTAATAGCTAGCATGACTATTTTCAAGTACTCAATGGGAATTATGCTACAATTATAATAATTATTATAAATACTATGATATTTAAAATATGGAAAATGGAAGCGATATGATATATTTTGATGCTTTTATTGCTTTTTTCTTGTAAAGAAGTAGCCCTTATAACACACTTTAGAAGTGTGGAGCATAAAAAATTAACAATTACAAAACAAATTACTTAAAATAACACTAACCATATATAAATTTTATTAATATTAGAGTGTATTTTGTTCCAAAAAAAGTCAACAGATTGATAGTTAAATAGGTACACATATATATAAACATATATGGTTACATAAATACACAACATAACTAGAGTTGTAGTTTGTAGCTTAGTGTTTATTATGTAATATTGATACTAAGTGAGAGAAGTAAAATACAAAGTTGAAAACAAAGTAGGGTTAATACTATAATAGACAAAAAAGTAATTAAGGAAAAAAATGAAGAAAATACTGAAATATATTAACACTGGATTGTAGTAGTAAAATGTGGCCAATTTTTATTTTTCAACTTTGCAATAATTTTGGTTTTCTGTTTTTGTTTTTAAGGAATGAAAGTGTAATGAGTATTTGGAAAAGTTGACCACCCAGGATCATATACCCTTTCTCCATGGAAGGACACCCCAAAATAAGTAGGAGGAAGGTCTTCAACAATAGAAGATATAAAGGGACAATTCGTACTTTTGCCAACTGCCTGGCACCTATTCTTCTGGTACACACAGGCAGAGACTCTCAGACATTCTTGCTTATCACTCTGAGTCTTGGGGAGAAGGTAAAGTAACAGTAACAACCAGGGAATTTTGACTGTGGAAAACAGAAATGTGGCTATGTGTTCAGAGGCAATAATCCTGTAGCTACAAATTAACCAGACTTTTCTTGGGGATTCTCGGCCATGCCATACTTTCCTTGAGGTTTTTGGATGAGTTTTCAAGGGACATGACTCTAATGAAACCATACACCAAATATGTTCTGTGCATATGTGCATTTTTCTTGGAGAAGAATGAGATTTTTTTTTTTCAGGTAGACAAGAGATTCCATGATCCAGGTTAGGCTAAGAGTCTTTGACATAGGTCAGCATTACTGAGGTGCCCTGACCATTTTTGAGTTTCATCTATTCTTTGCAAGATATCTTCACCAGATTAACTTCTAATAGTCAGAGGTTTCAATGAATCAGTATGTTATTTTGGTTAACTAATGAGTCAACTGAATGAATTCATGTGTTCAGCTACTTGAAAATATTCGTTGCCATCTTTTACCTGTTGAGTATGGCTTGGTAGAGGGGATATAAGTGCTGGAATCATCAGGACATTCCACGTGAGGGATACAGACAGATTCATGAAGTCATTGCAGTTTTCTCCCAGAAAATGGCAGACTAGGCATCCTGAAACTATCTCACTAACACATCTAACAACATCAGGTAAAGTATATGCAAGATTCTGTTCTATAAAGGAATGACCTTGCAAGATAGTAGTAAAAATCTTCTGAAGACTAGAAAGATATTTAGGTCTAGGAAGTAGGTGTGTCTAGTAGCCACAGGTAGCCAGAGGCACCTACAGTCTTGGGTGGCCCCAAGTTTTAACTTTATTTTTATTTATTTATTTATCTTTGAATTGGAGTCTTACTCTTGTGGCCCAGGCTGAAATGCAGTGGTATGCTCACGGCCACCACAGCCTTGACCTGCTGGGCTTAGATGATCCTTCCACCTCAGCTTTCCAAGTAGCTAGAACTGTAGACGCATGCTACGATGCCCAGCTAGTTTTTGTGATTTACTGTAGAGAGGAGGTTTCACCAAGTTGCCCAGGCTGGTCTCGAACACCCAGGCTCAGGTAGTCCTCTTACCTCGGCCTCCCAAATTACTGGGATTAAAGGCTGACCCACCATGCCTGGTCCCAGTTTTAACTTTAAAAGGTATATGCAGAAGGATAGATGAGATTTCTGTGGTCAATGGAAATCTAATATTGGTTTAACTCTGGGCTTTCCTGCAGCTACCAATATTAGATCCCTGGTGGCTGCAAAAGTCTCCTTCCAACTGATTTGTGTGGAGTTGGACATATACCATCTTTATATGTCAACTCCTCCACTTTTAATATTTTAATAACAATACCTCTATGACTTGTGCAGATACATTTTAAAAATTCTAATATATGTGTATCAGTCTCCCCTGTAGGCCTCCATAGGGGCTAACTTTGTGGCAGGTAGTCACCCCACACCCAATGAGCAAAGAAGTGTCCTGACATTTCATGCTTAAGGAATCACTGGTAACCCCTTTCCTCCACAGGATTAAATGAGTAGGGACTCAGAAAGAAGTGTAGAAGGAATTTTGAGACTTTTTCTTTTTAACTAAGATGACTAAAAGGATAATTCCCAAATCAACAGGATGCAAAGCACAATTATTTTATTTTATCCAAAGGAGTCATTTAAGCCTAACACATCTTGAATTATAGTTTTCAAACTCTAGTAATACAATGGAAAGAAAATACATTATATGCAATATAAGATGAATTACAGAGTTGAATTTAAATTTTAATATATTATATTTAAATATGACTTGGAAATTTAACCCCAATAGTCTGGGAAATGGGTAGTGTGTCACTCACTCTTCCATATGAAAGCATGTAAACAAAGGGCAAAATACATGACAATAGGCTGAGTTGTAAGACTACCTAAGATGTATTTATTTTCCTTTAGAGGAGAGATAAAGGGAAATAGTAATATATTAATACATATATTAACTGGTTTAAACTAATAATTAAAAAGGGTAGCTGAGTCATATATCACATTTATAAATATCACAAAATGTAGATGGTTTACTAGCACTAGATATAACTTAAAATATGTTTATAAATACAGAGAGGTTGCAGCTTTGAATAAGAAATATCAAAATAAGATTTGGCTTTGAAAAATGTAAAGTAATGCATCTTGGATGAAAAATTCACAGATAATCAGGGAAATGGAGCTACCATACTTGGAAGATAGTAGTGTTGAATGAGACCAGGGAATGATAGTTACAGAAAATTAGTATGAGATTGCACAGGATGATATAGTGGTTTATAAAAACTGTTTGGGCAGCACATGCAGAGATAACACATCATGAGTCAGACAAGTGTGTCCATTTATGAAAGCCCCAGTACCAGAAGGATGTCACGGTACTGAAGTGAATACAGAGAGGGGCTACAAAAATGATTGAGGAGCTGGCAGGGTTGATGTGAGGCAAGATTAAAAAGAACTAAATATGTATGGCTCATTCGAATATAGACTCTATCACCACAAAATAAGGTGCTCAGACACTGAGAAAAGGGAGAAAACTTTCCAAGGGAGTTTAAGCAAAGGTTGTTTGGGATATCCTTAGGAAAACTAAAAAAGAAAAAATTAAGGTGAAATAAAGGCTCCTTTATAGGTTAAGTAGAGAAAACAAGTGCACCATTTTGGTTCTCTAGACCCATTTTCCATTTTGCAAAGTGAGAAAAAAAATCATAAGGTAATCTTCTAGTCCTTTGGCTTCCAAGTCTTTATTATTATTATTATTATTTTATTTTAAAGATATGGGGTACAATTCAGGGTTAGGTATACAAATGTTCATTATGCAGGCACCCTTGTTGATGAGGTGTGCCCCTCTCCCCCTTGACAGTTTCCCTCAACTGCCAATCCCCCCGCCCAGAAGTTTCTCACTAGTGTCAATCCCTTTCTTATAGTATTATAATAATTGTTTGAGGTCTGCTTCTAAGTGAGAACATATGGTACTCTGTTCTTTGTTTCTGTGTTAGATCACTGAGTACAATAGACTCTAAATCCATCCAAGTTACTACAAAGTCCATATGTTTGTCCTCCTTTGTGGTTGCATAATATTCCATTGTGTATATGTACCACATTTTTTTATCCAGTCCAGGCAGCATGGTTGGTTCCATGTTTTTGCTATTGTGAATAGAGCTGCAACACTCATGTGTGTGCAGGTATCTTTTTTGTAGAATGATTTGTGTTCCTCTGGGTATATTCCTAGTGGGGGTAGGGGGATGCTAGGTCATATGGAAAGTCAATTTCTAGTGCCCATACCATAAAAAATAAGATAGACAAGTGGGACCCCATCAAACTGATGAACTTTTGTAAAGCAAAAGAAACCATTAAGAGAGCAGAGAGACAGCTACAGAATGGGAAAAAATATTTGCCAACTGTATATCTGAGAAAGGCCTAACATCTGGAATCTACAAGGAACTCAAATGCACCAAAAAGAAAAAAACAAACAGCCCCATTAAAAAGTGGGCAAAAGATATGAATAGACACTTCTCAAAAGAAGTTATATGGGCAGCCAACAGACACTTGAAAAAAGTGTTCAGTCTCACTAATCTTCAGAGAAATGCAAATCAACACCACATTGAGATATCACCTAATCCCAGTAAGAATGGCCATCATTAACAAAACAAACAACAACAGATGCTGGCGAGGATGCTGAGAAAAAGGAATGCTTCCACACTGCTGGTGGGAATACA